>VUQR01010708.1:0-20148 GCA_015108515.1 Hemichromis elongatus | reverse complement strand
GAATGTGTGTGTGAATGTGTGTGTGAATGTGTGTGTGTGAATGTGTGTGAGTGTGTGTGTGAATGTGTGTGAATGTGTGTTTGAATGTGTGTGTGAATGTATGTGTGTGAGTGTGTGTGTGTGTGTGTGAGTACACACATAAAGGTTTTGTGTTTCGCACATTTTATTATTGTGTTTGTGTAGGAGATGGAGTGAAGGTCTATGTGGAGTTATGGATAAATGTGCAGAGTATGATGATATGAACAAGGTAGTGTTGCATGTGTGTGTGTGTGTGTGTGTGTGTGTGGGGGGGGGGTTATGGTCCTTGAAGGAGATAAACTCAGAAAGCTTAGTATAAGATGCAGATTGCAGAGGTGAAGACAAGAATCATTTCAGTAAAAAGTTTAAGAGGGAAGCTGGAGAAACAAGAAAAAAGTGACAAGAAGAGGACAAAGGATAAAAAGAAGAGATAGAAATCTATATTGTAAACTTTATAGATTAACTTTTTATTCTTTGCCAATCATCCTGCATATTTACCTGCTAAAACGACATCCAATTCTCACATTATTATCTCTAGATATCCAAACTTCAAGATCTCCTTCCACTGCCTAATTACATTACTGTAATATGCTGTGAATACAAAGTCAAAACTTTCTGTTTGCATTTCAGTTTTGAAGTTTTTAAGCATTTCAGTAGAAAGAAACCATTTATTTCTTAACTTGTAATATCAAAGTTTTCAGCATCCTTTTGTGCAACACCATCTTTTGGGATTAAAGCAAAAAATTGAAATGGATCATGATGAAAAATCAAATTTAAAGAAACCAAGTAACATTACTGAATGATAAAGCTTACATATACCTAACTAGCATGCATCTTGTAGGATAACATTTCTTATGAGCAAAAGTCAGCTGTAACCTCCAACCTAAGTTACGCAAATTAGGTTTAGACTCAAGCCTTAAAAGTCACATAAAAATATTGGTTGGTTTATAGCAAAGACTTGAGGTAAATTATGGTTTAACAATACTAGTGGATTAGTAATCTGTGGGCAGCTTCAGACTGGCCATCTACCTGCAGAGAGCATCTATTATTGAATAGGGCATGTGTCAAAAGTCATAAAATCATACTGTGAAATTATAAGAGTAAAGTTATAGCTGAAGTGAAGTCAATAGCTTATGTGCAACCAAATATTAGAAACCTGTATTTTTTTTATTTTTATCTTTAATGTTTTAGTTTGTTCTGCTTCTGCTACTCCTGGTGAGCTCCACTGTCTATCCCCCTGCACTGTTCTGGCCCACTTGTCAGCCAGTCAGCATCATCCACGTGGAGCAAAGTGCAGTTGGGATTTTGGAGGAGGGATAGTTAGCATGAGGTGTGGTGGTATGCTTTTAGAAAATGGTGTTAGTAATGCTTGCTTCAAAGAACAGAGCACGTAGCTTTTTCCAGACACGGAAATATAAATGTAACACGCCAAGCATAACTAAACAAGAGCAGATATAAGTTGTGATGTACTAATGAGAAAAATGCATTATTTACCTGTTTGAAAAACCAAAAGCTCTTTGTTTACTCATACAGTGGTTAGCATAACTTTCATATCACTAATCGCTAACCTACCTGTGTGACTTGTATTCACACGTGAAACGTGGAGGACACATAAATGTACAAGGAGAACAGGGACTTCTCCACATGCCACACCGATAAACAAATTGCATGTAGCAGGAAGTGAGAATATGTGTATTTTAAACATAAGCCCAGGGGGAAAAAACGATATTTTGCAAAAACAAAAACTAGCTAAAAAGCTGGACAGCGCTGATAGTGACAGTGTCAGTTAGGAATTTCCCAACATATGTGGATAGAGGTGAGCAGTATTGTTTGCCAAGCAAAATAAGGGATGACAATTAAGTTTTGTGATACTCAGTGTTATAGGTGCTTACAGCTTACTCTGCAGTCTCATTGCCCCGACCAAACTAGCTGATAACAGTTTTGATGAGATCAAGGAAATACTAAAGATGTATTTATATCTGACATCCATAATAGTGAAAAATTTCAGGTTTCACAAAAGGAATGAATCGAAGATTGAATGTATAGTGGAGTATTGTAACTGTAGGGGGGAGAAGCTGTCAGATGCACAAACCACAGGCTTGTGTGTGGGCCACACAATAAGGGCATTCAAAAATGACTTCCACAAAGGATAGACTAGCATTGACTTGCACTGTGAATCACAGCAGAAGATATTGGCGAGTTACAAGACAAAAATGCTACATAAAAGCACGATCAGTGCATAAGGTACTCAAAAAACAACACAATTACAAAATGCAGCCTTGCTTCAGATTGCAACAAAATCCACTATAATTTCATTTAGTTCAACTCAGTTCCATTCAGTTTTATTTTTATAGCGCCAAATCACAAAAGTAGTCGGCTCAAGGTTGTTTACATTCTAAAATAAAGACCCTAAAATAATACAGAGAAAACCCTAACAATGAAACAATGAGCAATCCCCATGAGCAAGCACTTGGCAACAGTGGGAAGAAAAAACTCCCTTTTAACAGGAAGAAAGCTCCAGCAGAACCAGGCACAGACCGGTTGGGGGTGATGACAGAAACACTCTCCCCCCTCCCCCCGTACTGAATTGAGCCAGAGATTAAAGTGCTCGGAAAGTTCTTAACTCATGGGATAAATTTGGTGTAGATAAAATGAGTTTAAATCACCACAAAATTAATACAAAAACCCACCAAAATAAGGTATGTGTAAATCTTTCTACTGTGTATCAGAATATCATATCCCACCAATTAAAATTTGACCTGTATATTTGGATTATATAATATTACAATATTTGGCTCACTCATAATTAGGCTACAGAGGCAGGAAATTTTTTCTTCTCTTCACTTTATGTGTGTGCGTGTGCGTGTGCGTGTGCGTGTGCATGTGCGTGTGGGTGTGGGTGTGTCACAGGACTGTGCTAACGCAGTGAAAGACTGCTGGGCCTTGTATGAAAACCTAGTCTGGGGACAATACTCTTCCCCCCAGACTTGAAAACAACCAGGGAACATCATCACAGTCTCCCTGGACAGCTTTTTACACATCTGTAAAACTAAAGCCATACTTAACAGATGTTTTAACATTAAACAGCTATAAATGTAAGCAGCAAAACACAAATCCTCAAAGCTTCCTGTATTAATGATGACAATTTTAATTTTAGATCCCAAATATCCATCCATCCATTTCCTACCTGGTGCCGTATGGTGAGAGCCGGAGTACACCCCGGACAGGGTGCCAGTCTGTCACAGAGAGACCTTTCACACCTACTGCCACTTTAGAATCACAGACGCCACTAACTACATGTGTCTGGCCTGTGGGAGTTGAGTTAGAATAAAGGGAGCTTTGCTGCTGAAACAGATTTACAAATTTAGTTCATATCATCTGACTTTTTTTCCCCTCTTTTTAATAAAGACGTCTCGAACAGGAGTCATCCCTATAGGCAAGTTTCAAGTTCCAGCTGTTGTGTAAATGTTATGTTGTTATTTTTGTTTATCTATTAATAAAATAGCAGTAGGATAGTATAAATACATACCTGTACACACATCAGGATAATCAGGCATTTTTGCTGTATGACATTAGTCAAATTACTGATGTCATAAATACTTACCATTGACCTTTTGCTGTTTTTATCTGTTTTCAACACGGTGGACTTGTCTACTGTAAATAAAAGATGGACATAGCTTTTGGGTGTCACAAGTGAATATTTATATATATCTTATATTTATAGATAACCCTGATGATGGATGCGAGAAGGGTGGCTGGTGTGCCTTACTATTGCTGTAAGGTGTAAAGATGCTGGTGAGTGGGGATGCTGGAATAGTGAAGCACTGCAGCTGGTTAAGTAATGGTGATGCTGTAAGTGCAGCTACAGGAGATGGGCTACACCTGGGGGCAAGCTCAGTATGTGGCAGGGGACAGGATTAAATGGAGGGAACTTATTGTAGGTTTATGTAGCAGCCAAATACCGCTCATAGTGTTACTCCGAGAAATCTCATTTGTGACCTCTTGCATGGGGAACATGCAGCAATAATACGATTTTTTTTTTTATATGTGAACACCACACAACTGAAACCTTAACAGCAAGCATCCAACATCACTTATTAACCATATGAACAACATAAAACATGTATTTCTGTGTGTGCTTGGGTGGGTTGATAAGAATCTGCTGACTCTGTGTGTGTGTGTGTGTGTGTCCGTGCTAATGTGTACTTCCTGTGGTGTCCTAGTTTTTGCCTGGCAGTGTTTGAGGTCAAATAAGGAGCAAACTTTCCGCATCATGTAAAGAAGAATCCCTCCCACAGGCACAGTAGCAACACATATGCATGTAATGCTACATGCACACACACACTCACATGTGAACACAGATGAAAACAATAACTCTGAGTACAGGTTGGTCATGCTGTCAGGATACACTTCCATAGATGCAATTAAAGCAGTACTATTATCCACATAATCACTGACTTACACAAGGTAAAGAGACTGCCAGTTTCCATGGGTCCTGCAGGAATGAGAAAATACACACACACAAACGCGCACACACACATCTAAATCTTGAGAACAATGCACCACGACGATTTAATGCACATGAAATATAAAACTGTCAGAGACAGCACAGAAGACATAGAGACACATGCAGAGGGCAGAGCGGTGTCACATACCATCACCGTAGACAGGTCAGCATACGATGACACAGCCAAGATGGACACCACAGCTAGCAGGCATATTGCTATCCAACAAACACACACTCAGGAACAATTTATTGCGAGCAAAAAGCAGACATCATGGGACCTGACGTGGGCCGGGGGTTTTCATCTGATTGGCTGTCACATGCACTCTGGTTATCGTGACAACGGCTGTCCCTGCAGGACAGTGGCAGCCCGAGCTCGGCATGGAACTGAGCCATGACACTGATGAGTGAGATGGAAACTTTTTGAGCTTCCGCGAGGAAGGAACACTATTAATTATAACTTAATCAGCTATTAATTTAGCAATTGTCCACAAAAGACTGTTAGATAATGTTACAAAAACAGAGGTCTGGATGATTTAAGGGTTCTTATGAATATTAGGGGAAGGAATGTTATGATTTCTTTCACGTCCCAAAGTCCTCTCAATTCCTGTCCACTTTGGGGCCAAAGTTGTCAAAAGAATGAATTTGCGCCATCCACTAGTTGGTTCCTCAGAGTTTACTCACTCTTTGTTGAATATCACATTGTTGCTGATTGCAAATATCATATTTCACCTCAGCATGTTTGTGTGTATTGCCTTATCTCATTCTTTTCCATTTTGCTGAAAAAGTCCCATTAAAAGGTGATTCTGTTGCCTCAGTTTGTGATTCTCTAGCTTGGATAATGAAGCCGCAAGAGACACACATTCATAGCAGAGTTAAATCATTTCTGTCTCTCTATATCACACACACACACACACACACACACACACGCTCAGGCAGAGGGGACACAGAGTCTGTGATTGGAGTTAAATCGCTTGACCTTTGACCTCTCTCTGGACCAATGAGAACATCCCAGACGCCCGGGTGCAGTTCTGAAGAAAGCCTATAAATAGCAAGCAATTTAGAACAAGAGAGGAGCGACCATCCCAGATTAATGACTTCTCTCTGCATGCATTTTACTACTTTTTGTTCTGCTCGTCTTATCTTTCTTCTTCTACCGCCACGCTTTGCTATCTCGCTCGCTCTTTTTTGTGCTCTCCCAGCACATTCTTACTGCCTGTCACTTCACACTTATTGTCTTTGGATGGTGCTCGCTGGTTTGTGGCGCGTGTGCGTCGTAGTCGTACGGTGACACAGAGATGGGAGTTTTTCTTGTGGAGATTCGTAGTCATCCGGGACATTGTTGTACAAGATTCGAGAGTTTGTGTTGATAAGATTACCGTAAGATAAATTTTATACCCTTTTTTTTTGTCAATGTGCCAAAGATTTTAAGACACGGGGAAGTTGCAGAGTGCCCTCTGATGGACAAACTATGCAACATCAACACTTGTACCATAGTTGATGGGTGTTTTCTTTTATTCTTTACTTTTGAAATTTTTATTTATCTGTTGTTATAAAAGCCAATAATGAAATACTGGCAAACAACTAATATCAACTAATATATTAAGTATATTCAGAGGGCTGGTGTTAAAGAGGAGGGTGATCTGCTGTTGTGACACCTAAAGGGAGCAGCTGTGAAAAGATATTGATCACACTGATAAACTGGTTGGGCTACATTTTACATACTTGATACTTCAAGCTAGCAGTGCACACTTATAATCATACATTATATTTCACTTTGTGAAAATAGCTGTGAGGCCTCTTAAATTGTAATCATTTATTATCATTTATGCGTCATGATTGATGACTTTTATTCAGTGAAGCCATAATGTGTAGTCCTCTTCAAACCATCTTGATTTCGCAGAAGATGCTTTTGCTCATAAAATACTACCGCCTCTCAATATTCTTGTTCCTAATGAAGGGAAATCTATTTTTGCTGTGTAACTCCATTAACTGTGCGAGAATGTGATGAGGCACGAAACTTAACCCAATAACAAATATGAAAACTCATTTAAAGGAGACGCAAATGGCAGGAATGTGTCAAGCAAATTTAGATCTAAGATGTAGGAGTCGTTGCATAATACCATCAGACTACTCCTAAACAGCCGATGAGCAACACACACACACACACAACTTTTTTCTCTGTAAAGATCACACGTGATTACGTTCAGGATGTTTCTGTGATGTACTCTCGAAATTGAGTTTTCTGGTGAAAAATAAATACACTTGAAGCAGATTGTTTTAGATAATCCTTTACTGCAGCTTCATCAGCCTAACTAGCCTATCTGCTGTCAAAAACTGTCTACAAGAAGGTGGTAAAGAAGAGAACCCATAAAAGAATGATACAAAACACACATATAATAATAATCCACTGCACTTATTTATTAAACCTGTCACTTTTGGAACAGCATTTAGGAGTTTATCAACTAGCGATTTCCAGATTATTATTTCATCCTTTGTGCAAAACTTGAAACACATTCTGAGCCACCAAAACACCTTCTGTCTTGTGACGCACTTGCAAAGTGTCGCTTGCATGCAACAAAGGTTTAAAATAACTAAAAATACCGACCGCGCTGCTGTCATCAACACAATAGTTTGCGATTTCAAACGCATGCGTCTAATCATGTGATGTGCTAAAACCAATCAATAAATAGGATTTGACACAAAAAAAAAAGCTGTGCAACTCTAAGTGGCATTTGTGAGTTCAGCTTTCGTTCACTAATGGAGCGGAACAAGCATTAGCATTGAAAGAGGAGGCGGCTGATTTAAAAAGTGAGAGCAGGGCAAAAACAACAGCTGTAATTTCATTTGAAAATAGATAATAGATCACATTGTCGTACATTGTATGACTTTTTTGTTAACCAAATGTTATGCATGTTTTTCCTTCTATCTTTTACCTCTATCCCTTCCTCAACTCTATTAAGATTTTTGCCTCAGCTGGTGCTGGAAAGCATGTATTGCCATTGATGGAAGTTGCTCTTCGATATGTAAATGTGGAATTTTTTAAAGGCTGGATTTGACTCAGTCGAGGAGTCTACCAACAGGGCACATCATCTGTGACACAGCCTGACCTAAAATCAGACCAGAGGCTATTCCTTTATAAAAATGGATAACTATAGTTAGTTTTAAATGGTTTGCTTGAATTGAAAATAACCAAAAAGGTGACTTTTTCTTTCTCTTAGCTTATTTAGAGAATAAAAGAATGTATAAAACATTGAAAACATCTTTTCGTTTTTCTTAACACAATAATAACGCTTTAAAATTTGATCAGTTTTAACGTGATCTGTTACATTATGCTTCTGTGTTAAATCTAAGCAACAACTTAAGCCAAAATGGGAGCATCTTCCTAAGAATGTAAATACATGTTAGTGCGCCTTTGCGTCTGCTATGACTGGCCCATTCAGTACTGCTACTTCCTATGCATATCCCACCAATTAGGAAAAGAATGGTTCAATTGGAAGAAGCAAACTCCTCCATCATCCTGCTGCTGCTTTAAATTATGACGCAAAGACTTATGAATGTCGGTCACTTCCATAAGTCACAGCATCGATTTCACATTGATTTAAGAATGCTGTAGTAAAAACTAAGCTGTAGTCATTAGAACCAGTGACTAATTCTCAAAACGTACTTGTGTTTGGTGTTTTCTGAGCTCTCTGTTGTGATACATGGCTAAATCCATTCATGTGTTCTGGAGGTCCAGTGTAAACAGCACATAATTAGACTACCAAAATGAATAAAACTCAGCAGAATAAAAGCCCAGCAGCACTGTGACCTTGAGGACCTATTCTACAGGCTGGTGACTCAAATAAAAACAAAGGCGGTTTGCCTAGGGAGCCCTGGCTGCTCTCCAGCTGCTCAGGCCTTTGCAAATCACAGAACTCTAACCTGCAAGCTCAGGCAGTGTCAAAGGTTAAAATGGTGATAAATATAACAAGCTAACAGAACATATTCGAACGAGACAGGCTAAAATCATGAATAGAAAAGCGAGAAAGCCAAAGAAAGAAAGAGAGAAAAAGAAAAACTTATAAAAAAAAGACCAATATGAGAAACGAGGCATATGCTCTATATCTGCAGAATGTGGCTGAACTCATAATTAAGCGCAGCCGTCAAAATAACATTGCAAACCACTGTAAAGTTTTTTGAAGGTGCACACAGGGCCTTCAACTGTTACAGTGAGTCAGCTTATGTTAATAATTGTCCATTGTTGCACTGATTTGGATTAAAATATTTTGAATGTTCTAAAAAAAGTAACATTTTCACAGGAACCAGAAAAAACTAAACTTCAGACCTTTCAAACTGTGTGTAAATGAAGGGTCTTCTGACCATACTGCCACTCCCTTTGTGCATACCTCATCTTGCTTAAAATCTTACAGAGTTTTCTTTTTTGTAGATTTTGCACAGCAGACTGTAAGAATTTCGAACGTGTATGCTTGACAACTTGACATTGATTGAGTAAACTGAGTAAAGAAGAATATGATTTAACTGCAGGATTTTGGCCAAAGTAAGTGAATATTAGTAAAATAACTTTGCATTTAAGTCCAATATCCCCAGGTAATGTCAGCCCTGCTTACAATATTAACAGGGCTGACATTGTTTGTTCACAGTTCATGAAAAAACAACTAATGCTCTTGTTTTTTTTTACTAAGGGATGATCCCAAGATGGAAGAATGGTTGAAAGGATGTCATGGTAATTTTTTCTGCCACCTTTGGTTAGAGTCATTGGACCTTTTATAATACCTTAGTGTGCATGCACGTACACGTAAGCACATGCACTCTGAATGCACATATGAATGTAAGCACATGCCCGTTTGTGTATTGTTATGCATGCAAACACTTGTATTCGTGCACATAGGTGTGTGCTTATGTGCAAGTGGCTCCCTGCAGCAACCCTGTGGCTGTGGCTTCATTAAACATTTCATTAATGTCAAACATAATTTGCATCATCAGATTAAACAAGCCCTGTTCTCACACACACACGCACACACACACACACACACACACTCATACATGCTCCGACAGAGACATGAACAGCGTCAGAAAAACCTATGTGACATGGTCACAGTGGGAAGACGAAATTAAAGCTACACACTGTAAATTTACTGTATCACACATGTCAACATAGAGAACCCATAATGACAGGCAGATTTTTGCACAGACACACTGGGCACACATTTTTATGACAACTAGGGTATAGATAAAATTATCTGGTTGTCTGCATATATTACCGGTATTATTTTTTTTTTTTATGCTGCGTATGAGTCATCATTGAGATTCACCCTCTGTAGCTGAAAATAAGCCAATTCAGAAGTCATACAGTAAATGCTGCAGTTCCTCATTGGGCTACTTGACTGGCTTCACCAGTGTGCCAATCCACATACGGTACAGTAGTGTCCAATGTTGTCTTAAAGCTGAAATAAACATGTTTATAGACAGAAAAAAAGGTCTACATAGCTAATCTCCCTGAGAAAAACTATATTAGATTTAGTTCATTTATACATACATATATATATATATGTATATATAAATGAACTAAATCTAATATAGTTTTTATATATTCACACAAATTTTATATATATATATAAAATTATATGGTTTAATTTTCCATCCATCCACTCACTTCCCTGGACAGGTCACCAGTCTGTCAGAGGGTTAAGATACAGAGACAGATACAACTATTCACTCTCACATTCACACCTATGGGCAATTTGGAATGATCAATTTACCTATCCCCACAAACTGCATGTCTTTGGACTGTGGGAGGAAGCTGGAGTACCAGGAGAGAACCCACACAAACACAAGGAGAACACGCAAACTCCACACAGAAAGACTCTGTCCTGATGGTGGAATTGAACTCAGGACCTTCTTGCTATGCAGCAACAGTGCTAACCACCGTGCCACCATGCTGCTGCCTTAAATTTATTAAGACAAATTTATGCATGATTAAAAGTGTGGTCAGGAGTGACAGATTTGTGTGAATGTGGTGAATTGTACTAGTAGACAATATGCTCATATGTGAGCATAAATCACCAGATGTTTGTATAAACGTTTCATATTTCAGTAGACCAGGGGTCTCGAACTCCAGGCCTCGAGGGCTGGTGTCCTGCAGGTTTTAGATGTGTCCTTGAACCCACCCAGCTGATTTAAATGGCTAAATTACCTCCTCAACATGTCTTGAAGTTCTCCAGAGGTCTGGTAATGAACTAATCATTTGATTCAGGTGTGCTGACCCAGGGTGAGATCCTGGAATTGGAGACCCCTGCAGTAGACAGAAAGGGGAAAAACGACAGAGCAATGGTGACTGACAGAGTTTCCTTAAAGCAGAGAAATTCAGAAGTCTAAAAATTACTGGGAACCTCTAATCCAGACATCTTTTAGACCTTGAAGTGTGACTCTGAGCATATTGAGGTTTCTTGTGCCATGTGCATATTAAAAGTGATACAACCACCAGTTTTTATAGTGTATTATGAAATGTGTATACCCACACTGGTTGGCAAGTGGTATCGAAGATTACTGGCTTTCTGTGCAACTGATTGCTGAAACCCAAGTGATGCAAGCCTGGGAACTTGTCAGTGACACAAACAAGGTGGCAAGTGGCTGCTGGAGAGTGTTGGAAGTCTCTAGGTGCAAAGAGGTGTATGGTGCTGCATTGACAACTTCAAAGTCAGGGGTGTCCAAATCCAGGTCTCGAGAGCTGGTTTCCTGCAGGGTTTAGATGTATCCTTGATCCAACACAGCTGATTTAAGTGGCTAAATTACCTCCTCAACATATCTTAAAGTTCTCCAGAGGCCTTGTAATGAACTAATCATTTGATTCAAGTGTGTTGACCTAGGGTGAGATCTAAAACCTGCAGGACACCGGCCCTCGAGGCCTGACGTTGGACTAATTGCTGCTCTAATTGCTTACTTACTTCCATGTATTTTGTCTTGTCTTCCTTGCCTTACCTCTAACTGGCTGTGGCAGGTGGCTACCTTGCCCTGAGTGTAGTTCTGCTGAAGGTTTCTTCCTGTTGAAAGGGATTTTTTCCTTCCCACTGTCATCAAAGTGTTTACTAATAAGGCATTTCTTGATTGCTGTGGCTTTGCTTTTATTATTGTAGGGTCTGTACCTTACAATATAAGTTCTTGTCCAGCATGTTTTTCACAATAAGCTTCCCATGTTGGTTGCCATCGACCTCTAACAACTACTCAATCAAGTGGTTGGTGAATACATACCTTTCCAAAGTGACAGGAGGTTGCCATGGGGTCACTCACCATTCTTTAAGCCTATGTGCCTAAGGCCTTAGTTTTGTTCCTATTACTAGGCACCCATGAGGTCGAAACATGTGACCTCTGATGCTAGGCAAGAGGATGACATAGCCCGATAGTATCAGTTATAGCTTTGTAGTCTCCTCACAGCAGGAGTTTAGTATCACAGTTATTTTAAGACACAGAAGCAGGAAACAGCATCAAGAAAAGTTTGATAAACTTTTTCATTACGTGGAAAATCCTGCAATGGTTTACATAAATGATTCACATCTACACTCGAATCATTTAAATTGGCTGTGCTGAAACCAGACAGGATGCAAAGTGCTGAAATGGCAGGAAGCCCTAATGAGGACACTGGTGGCAAGTGTGTGTCCACGTGGGTGTGTAGGATAGAGAGAGGGGGACAGAGAGAACACTCACTACAAAGAGCCGATAGCCAGAGCTTCAGCTTTCATCAATTAGATCGAGCAGTACAGAAAACCAAAGACGTGATTATTTTTTGATTTGTGTTTTCAAAATTCCTAGAAAGAAATTGTTTTGCCATTGATGTAAACTACTTATATGCAAACGGAATAAGATATCAGATAATTAGCTCTGTACATGGCTCTATCTTTTTAAAAAAAAAATTTGATCCACTAAATGAGAGAAATTGTATCACAGAATATGCTGAGCCAATCAGAAAAGGCTTACAGGAGAAAAAAACCCCCATGCTTACACAGATGGTTGATTCCTAACTAGGGCTTATGTTGCAATGGGCTCAAATGACATTATGCACTATGTGCTCAACAGACATACCTCTCCTTTTCATGTTTTACTGTGTCAGGTGTCATTGAAGAGGTTAATTTTCCACTCCAGTAACAAGCGCATCTGATGACAGACCTTCTCCAAGGGGTTCCGCCCCCTCTGCCCCTCGTGCCCTACAGGCTTTTTTTAGTATTTAGCTTTCAAAAAAGTGCCCTGATTAAAGTGAGGTTGGGGTGGATTTGATTAAAGGGGACGCGGAGTGGACCTGACTCAAGGCTTTATTTTTCTTCCCATCCCCCCTTTACTGAGTAATTGGGATATTTCTCATCCCACTCCCGAGGCCTTGGCAGATTGCAGAGTCAGATTTTTTTTTAACTTAAAACCACAGCCTACAGAAGTAAGCTTTCTGAACCATTTAGGTGCCTGAAGTGTGGCTTAAATGCAATGCAGAGCTGATGAAAGACAATCAATAGTGGAAAGAGGTGGCTATGTGTGTTTGGTGTTGGTTGAGGTGGGGTGGGGGGGCAGACTCAGTTTGCGTGAAGGTGAATTAAAAGTTCTCAAAAGTGCAACAGTACAATAACAAGTGTGTGAAAAGAAACTGTGGAGTGCACTCTCTTTGGTAAAGTGCTAACATTTAATTTGGAATATTGAGTTTATTCAACACTATGTTAAAATGAGGATACATGTCAATGTACAAGTTCAGTGGATTGCCTTAAAAAACAATTTTAACTCTACAGGCACTTCCTAGAGCTGCCACCGTATCACATGTTGTGCGTTCCAGTGATCCCAGGAGCTATGTTGCCCATGTTGCTGGGCTGATTACATCTCTCGCCTGGCTTGGAAATATCTTGGTGTCCTCCTGGATGAGCTGGAAGAGGTGGCCGGGGTGAAAGAAATCTGGGCTTTTCAAACTGCTGTCCTGGATAAATGTCAGAAAATGGCTGGATAGATGGATGGAGGCATTTATTGAGAAATGCATTTAAATTATTAGTGCAGAAAATTAGTTGAGCAATGCCCCTTTTTAATGCCGTTTCTTATGGCTCTACAATGCCTACTACTGTCACAATGCACATTATGAACAGAAGGCTCTCTGAAGGTGGTGTCGGATAGGTGGATACTGTCTAAGTTAAGGACAATGCTGCACAATACCTCACACCCTCTCCAGGATGTACTGGCCATTCACAGCAGCACGTTCAGTGTGAGACTGAGATTACCCAAATGCACCACTGAACGACACAAGGCAATAGATGAACACCCTTAATATGTATACACCTTTTACAGTTACTGTTGTTGGGGATTGTTTTGGGCAGCCATGACTAAGGTTCAGAGAGAATAGACTGAAAAAGAGAACGACTGTTCTCTTAGTAAAAATGCTCTTGCTTATGCCAGAGGTTAAATAACTACTCTTGACAATCAAGATATACAGAAGAGCATCTCTAAACAGGAAACAGGTTGAACCTTGAGACAGATAGGCTAAAGCACAGCACCACACTGGTGATAAGTGCTGCTGGGGCCTGGGGTAGCTAACCAAGCTAATGCTATGATGTGAGGGGTGGAGGACAGGTTGCCAGTCCATCACAGGGCCAACACAGAGCGCAGGCACACGACCCTTGGCACCCACCTTTACAACTACAATCAAATATTATGCATCCGTGAACTGTCGGGGGAAACTGGAGGACCTGGAGAAAACGTACAGAGATACGATGAGACTGAGAAAACCATAGAGAGAGCGCCCCAGTCAATGATTTATAAAAAAACAGAGTTCTGCTTGTAGCTGGCTTTCAAAACATATATTTAATGAAATATTTTAGATTTCATTGACATTATAAAAGTGTTTTCTAGTTTTTTCATCATTTTCAAGGTGTATATTTTTACCTCTCTCCATGTTTTTATATTAATTGTGAAAGGTCAAACACAGCAGACTGCCGCACAGCACAAGTGTCCAAGGGAAGCAGTCCATTAGGGTTTTAAATATCAGAACCCTAAGAAAGCTATTCAAGGGCCCTATTTATGCATAAGTGTGAATGAAATGACCTTCAATATCTATAAACAAAGCAGTGACTCAATACCTGCCATAAAAGCCCCAACTCATAAACTCTCGAGCCTTTTCGAAAATAGATACAATGAACAAATGTTAAGGTTTTATAGATGGAGTGGCTTTTTGGCTGTATCATGTGTATTGACCATGTGCATTTGTGTAATGTTGAATCCAGCCCACAGGAGGAAACCTTTTATCATAACAAAACACAACAAGAGTAATTCTTGCACACTTTTGTGCAGTAAAAGGTTTGCTGAATTAATTGAGAGTTTTTTTCTTGGGAATTTTGTAGTTTAGTATCTTCCCCAGGCGTCAGCATCAGGACTGGAGAAGCCTTCCTAGTAGATCACACGCTCTACCTCCTGAGCCACAACCTCCCCCTCATGTCATGCTACTTGATTGGGGCCTTAAGAACACATTTATAATCATTTTTGAGTACTCTTTGAATTTATGTTCAAATTTATATGCAAGAAGAATTTATAAATCTTTAAGACTTTGTGTAAGAGAATATTCTGTTGTCTTTTTTGAAACTGGGACACACATCACGTACATGCATTCTGCCTCACCTGCTTCCACACACAGGTGGCACATTCCCAATCTTGGTGTTAGCTTTCATGTCAACCCACTATTAAATGCCTCCTGTCTTCAATCTCTCCCCGTGATTGCTGTGAGGTTGTCTTTAAGAAAGTTTGTTTTTTAATTTAGATACTTTTTTAGACCCTCATTTTGCACTGGTACCATTCAAGTTTATTTGAGATTTACAAATGGGATTCTTACCAAAAATACTAAAAGTCTTCTGTTATTCTCCCCAAATTTTTGAGTCAAATATAAGCATGTGTGCTTCTTAGCACATTCATGTACACCACAAGTGATGGGAAGCCGATCCCAGTGAAGTGAGTGAAGTACCAGCTTGATTGCTGGTTTGGAAGCCGAGTAATACATCACATGCCGGGTGAGTCATAAGCGTTAGATGCCGTTTTGTGTTAGAGCCTGCAGGGTATGACGAGGCACCATGTAAATAAGCAATAAAAGCTAAAAGTTCAACATTAGAAACTAGAATAAATAGCAGGTTTTCACAGACAGACGCAGAACCCAAGACGACCAATTAGAAGAAAAATGCAAGAGAGGGAAGAAGAGGAAGTAGGAGAGTTGGGGATGGAGAAAGAGGGGCTAAATGTTGAACCTCTAATTGGCCTGAAGTTGGAAGATGTGTGTGCATATGTGTGTGCCTGCTTGTATGTGCAACAGTAAAGCAAGTAATTATGTGTGAGAGAGCCCCTCATTATAAAAGGCTCTTGCAGCTGTTATTTAATGAAAAGCAGCAGCCTTCCAGAAAGCACCATGCAACAGTAATGCCACAAATCACTCTCTTGCTGTTTATCCCTGGGTACAGTGAGGAGGTGGGGGTATCTTTCACATCTTTCCTGAAATCCTGTTTAACATTATTGTCTCTGAAGATTACATGAACAGTACCACCTGCAACTTTAACACCGTGAAAGACAAACTCCTAATGACAAAAATAGATTTGTGACATTTTGGGGAATGAAAGCATGAATGAATAGATTAATAAATGGATGAACTAATCCTGCTTATTACTGAACAATGTCAGAAAGTACAACAAAACTAATACACTGTCCTGTAATGGTATGAAGTAATGAAATAATTACAAAATAACATTGTAAATAGGTTACTTAAGTTGCATTTGACAGCATAACTAAGGAGCATTTAAGTAACTTTGATATATCTTTGCAAGAGTATTAGGAAGATGCATCACCCACAGCATTAATGGCATAGTATAATGTGCTTATAATATGTACTGGACTTGTAGCTTCTTCTTTATGTTGCTATCCTGAAAACCCACTGGTATAGAGTAGTATACAGCAAGAGTATATTTGTTATGTATGTATTTATTTATACTGTATATATGATGAATTAAGCACTTGCTAATGCCTTACTAATAGCTTAAAAATGCTTAAAAGTGTGAAGTTATTATAAAGTGCTATCTGTAGTTTAATTGCATTAAATTCATTCATTTATTTATCCAAAGAGACAAAGGTGAAGTTGACTTTACCTCCAGAGGAAAAAAGCCTAGATGTCTTTAAAACTGTGTATTTCTAGTTGAAGAATCTGCTACAGCTATGACACACTGCATGAATACACATGACGACAATTTGTTCAATATAAAAATGTAGGTTGATATTTATAGTCTGCTGTTCCCATCCACTGGACACAAAGTTCTCTTGTTTTGTTAAAGTGTGTCAGTAATGTCAGTTGGACTTGTCATGTTTTTTCCTGCAGCAATGTCACCAGCAAACTATATATTTATTTATCCTGGCAGATAGTGGAGGTTCTTGCCTCTAAATTGCTTCAGCAGGTCTAACTGTAAATAGACACAGTATTTTCCCCCAAATCTTGAGAACCAATACAAACTCCAGGGCTCTGCTTTTCCTTAAATAAGCCAGTGCTAGGAGGGTGAACCTGACGCCGATATGTTTTTATTAAAAACTTGGAGGAAATATCCTGTTGGTAACATTAACGAAACTAGCCAGCGAACGTTTTTAAAGTTTAGCTACAAGGCAGTGAAGCAACCCCAAACTATTTCCACAACCGTGTGTAACCGGTTTTTGCATCACTCTGCTGCAACAGGTCGGCTCGAACAGACCCCTCGACTCTGCGTTGTGTTTTATTAATAAGGCAATGAGTCTCTGGTTGATCTTTGCCACTTTATTTCCTGAATAAAAACAACGGTTTCGTATCAGTGCACAGGGCTTGCCACACACCCCTTCGCACAGCACACTCATGTATAGCTACAAAAGAATATCTCATTAGCATTCCGCTATAGCATACAGGTATACACAATAGTAAACAAAGTACATAAAAACTGGTGTTGGACATGTGTCCTCTAAGCAGTTATTACACTCTATGCCCGTTAGTTGATCCAACATGTTTTATGTGTCTGTGCTACTTAGCTACGTTGTGTGCGGAACAATACAACTCACCTCTCATATGGCTATGGCAGACTGGCAGCGATTAATTAGGTCAGCCTCACCTAACCGGCCACACCGAGAGGGGGCGCTGTTTCCCCATTAAACTGACATTTGTGGCAAGCGGAATACTACCACATAAACCCTGTTAGACGTGCATCACAGTCTTTTCTGTTTAGGATACATTATTTAACAAGGCTCGGTCTTTAACTGCATGCAGTTTGTAGAATCTCTTTCTGATTGGAGACACATCTCCAAATACAGCTCCAAACCAGCGATAAGACGAAGAAACCTGAAGGAAACCATTATGTCTTGGTGGGCATTATCACCTGAGCTGAAGAGGCAGGCAGTATCTAACATGAGCCATAATTGGGCAAATAGCGGACCCAAAGATCAGACTTGAACAGCAAGTTTAAGAGTTTTATTGACAAAAAAGTGAAAAAGCCTAGAAAAATCTAGAGGGTTGGAGGTTGTGCAGCACAACAGTGTCACTCACGGTAGCTCTGCCAGAAAGGAGTTGCCAGAAGTCCATAAGAGGACTTTTCTTTGCACGGTTGAGTTAGATAAACTGTGTCAGTTTTACTTGTTGTGTGGGAGAGTTCAATTAAGGAAGGGGTCTGTGGGTGGCTGATGGCAAACCAAAAGCTGGCAGAGATTGAATAGGCCGACTGGTTAAACTGAATGGGTGATGAAGTGGGCAAGCTTGGCTGGAGGTTTCCACAAACAGCAGGTGAGTGTTTCCAAGGTGGCAACGTTTCTGAGAGAGCTCGGAGCAGGTAACTAGGAGCAGTGCTTGCAAACAACCGGTAACAAAGGTGACTTAATGTTCACCATAATGGCGATGACAGTCTGGTGAAGGACTACTGCAACGTCCAGCCTTGATATACCCAACACCTCATTATCACATGTGGAGCAGGTGTAGCCAGGATGGAACTACGGGGTGATTGTGCTCGAGGGCGAAACCAGTAAAAGGAGCAGCCCGACCAGTAGAAAGGTCAGAGAAACTCAAAGCCCAATCAGCTGAATCGCAACAACTATGGTATTAAATGATGCCCCTGGACAAGAATTTGTTAAAATATCAGCAAAAGATGAATTTTCTGACTGATGCACAAGCAACACACCGATCCACTGATGAAGTTGTGGCGGTGTTTCCGGTTTAAATACACATAAAAACATGAGGTGAAGCGAACTGTGACCTTATCAATAACACCTGATTCTAGTTGTATGCATTTAAATTTAAATGTCTCGGCAACTAATTCTCTATGTTTGTTTAGAGGAGCATATGTTATGTGTGTATGTATTTTGCAACAGTGTGATGTCCAGGGACATGCCTAAAGGAAATATGTTCTTGTTTTGTCACTTGTGATTTACACTTGCACTCTGCTCTTAAATTATGTACCTCCAGTATAATGGAGACATACACAATATGCATTAGTCATGCCCTCCGAGGTTCACACACTGCCTGTAAGTATGTGACATAATGACTACCATTTGAACAATGGCTGTGGAGTTTAAGGATCCGTGTGTATATGAAGGTTAAGGCAAGGCCATGTGCAAACGGAGGGGGTGAAATAAACAGGAAAGCTTTAATTACTGCAATATATATTTGTAATTTGCAAAAGGGAAGGGGGGATGCATGTGCATGTGCACGCGCACACGCACAGACACACACACAAAGCAGTCACCTAGCTACAACATATGTTTCCTCTTAACCTCTAGCAGTCCCTTGTGAACTCCAGGATGATACATTACAGAGTGCACTCGACCATATGAGCATGTGTGTGTTGCTCCAAATACAGGCCACAAGGGTGTGGTTAATGTAGGATGAGTAGAAGGTTATGTCAACATTTGGTGTATTGATTTCTCCACAGACTCTTCCTCTAACCTTTTCACTTACACCCTTCTTAGCCTTCTGTTGTTTGATCGCTCCTTTCCTCTCCTCTCCTCTCCTCTCCTCTCCTCTCCTCTCCTCTCCTCTCCTCCTTCAGAAACAAATTACACACAAACTGCAACACACACAAATGCATTTAGCCAGTATCAAGAGCTTCATGTTCACAGCTGGCTGAAATCAGCAGACTGGCTGTAAAAGTGCCAGCAATGAAATTAATATGTAACCTTGTTATCACTCCTCTTCAATTACACTGATCCGATTATTCAATTAACAGTCATTAGCAGTTATAGTTATTACATCTTGCAAGTGCTTTTATGTGAACGGTGAAGTAGAATTTCTTTTATTTGTATATTAGTCACATTATTTTATTGTATAATGTCTTGGTGCCACTAGATGTTAGCATGTCTCACACTCATGCAATTAGACAGACAGTGGGGGTCTGGTAAGGAAGCAGACAGAAAGGGTCTTTTGTCTTTATTCCACTGTAAACAGTTAGCAAGGGAGTGTGAACCTTAAGGTGTGAAACATCTGTGTACTGCCTTTTGTTCTTGGAGAAGGTATTTAACTGGGAGCCATCCTAGGCTCTGGGAGACTCTGCTGATCATCTGCCCCGCGATCATGCACTCTGCACCAGGCCTGGGTTTTTCTGTTCTTTGTTTGCTTAAAGAATGTTAGCTACCGC
>VUQR01010705.1:30146-49734 GCA_015108515.1 Hemichromis elongatus | reverse complement strand
TAATGGCTCTAATACAATATTATGGTCAACAGTATCGAACACTGCACTGAGGTCTAGCAGGACAAGCACAGAGATGAGTCCACTGTCATAGGCCATAAGAAGATCATTGGTAACCTTCACTAAAGCTGATTCTGTGCTGTGATGAGCTCTGAAACCTGACTGAAACTCTTCAAATAAGCTATTCCTCTGCAGATGATCTGTTAGCTGTTTGACAACTACTCTTTCAAGGATTTTTTAAATGAAAGGAAGGTTGGAGATCGGCCTATAATTAGTTAAGATGGCTGGGTCTAGAGACGGCTTTTTAAGTAAAGGTTTAACTACTGCCAGCTTGAAGGCCTGTGGTACATAGCCCATTATTAGAGATAGGTTGATCACATTTAAGATTGAGGCATTAATTAGTGGCAAGACTTCTTTGAGAAGTTTTGTAGGAATGGGGTCTAAAAGACAAGTTGATGGTTTGGAGGAAGTAATTATTGAAGTTAACTCAGAAAGATCAATTGGAGAAAAAGAGTCTAAATGAAAGTCAATGGTACTAAAAGCAGCTGTAGATAGTGTTACATCTGTGAGATGATTATCGGTAATTTTTTCTCTAATGGTTAAAATTTTATTTGTAAAGAAGTTCAAGAATTCATTACTAGTTAACTCTAAAGGAACAAACATGTTGTGAAGTTTAAGATTTATTAGGCTGTGTTTTTAGTTTTGTTCGAAAAATAATTTCATATAAGAAAAAAAAATATATCACATATGCAGGACACCTTAAACTAGTTTAAGGTCAAAACAAAATCAGGGATGTATCAAGACACGGGGACTAAACCCCAATTCAACCAGACCCAAAACAGATCAGGAATTAAAACAGGACTACAACAGTTCAAAATCAGGACTACTTTAGGACTTAACCAAGCAATAACCAGGATCAAAACTAGATGATAGTAGCACTGAAAATCATCATAGACCTGCACTACACTTATTTTTTAATTCTACCAAAGTTTTTAGATTCAGAAAGGTTTATATAACTATTTAGCCTTGTTGTGCAAACAAGCCTGCATAACGTAATAAATATAGAATTTGAAAAATAATAAATCTAAAAAGATACACTAGGTACTAGATACATGTTCTAATGAGTTTTGGCAAACAACCATTTGACTAACATGTCTGTGTCACCTGGCTCTGGTTCCATCTCTGTTCTGTCCTCAGTCTCCTCTCTCTCCCTCTTTGTGCTGACAATCAAGCCAAACACCAACATCATCAAATATACAGTTGAAACCAGATATTTACACACTCTGCAGATAAAAACACAAACACTTTTTAAATTGTAAAACATCAAATCAGACTACATGTTTATTTTTTAGATTGTTAAATATTAAAATACATATTTGTTAAAATTAAGAGTAAAATGAGAAATTGTTTGTATTTCTTAATTGCAAATGGAACCAAATTGTACTCAAAATTGAGGTACACTTTTTCCTGGTGTCTTGGTTGATATCCCTGATTTTCCCATGTCAAAGAAACAGGCTCTGTGTTTTGGGGGGTGCCTTATATGCAGGTGTGCCACCAATGTACTCAAATGGACTCTACTAACCTATCAGAAGCTTCTTAAGCTCAGAATGGAAATGTCTGGAGTTTTCTTATTAATTAAAGACACAATAAACTGTGGTTATACCCCTAAATTTGATGAAAGTGACAAAAAAAAATAGACGGCTCTCTCTCTTTTTATTCTGACATTTAACTAATTCAAAAGTTATTTCAATATTTGTTCATCCAAAACAAAAACGTTTACTCTAAATTGATGTTTAACAGTAAAAAAAAAAGTTTTTTATGTTTTTCCCCTAAAGTGTATGTAAATATCATGTTTCAACTGTGACTATACTGCTGTGTATTGAAAATTCTCTTGATTTGTATAGAAATATATTGAACAACATACAAAGCATAACATATAAAATAACATTTACCTGAGTTTTTTCTTTGACAGAACCCACTAATGTCCATTGTTGTGTACATTATATCATAACTGAAACCAATTAAGAGTGCTTTATTTAGCCGTGGAGGGTAACAACTAAAAATATAAAATAAACACACATAGACGTTAAGACTCTAAAAAAAATGCATTGTTGTTCAGCTTTTCATTTCGCCATTTGTTGATTTACTCGAAGGGCAAGTAACGTAATATGGGCCAATTGATCAGTTTGATATGAATCTTTTGTGATACACCGTCATATTTACATTATTTGTACGAATGATTTGCTTTGGTAACTGCTCAAACTTAAGCTCTCCTCTGTCTGCCTGTCTGCACTTCACAGCAAACTCGCAGCTTCTTCCTGCTCGCTCACATGCACAAGCCGGATCATACCAACATTGCGGGGAATTTACGCACAGTCGTAAATTCCCACAGTGTGCGCTATGCGCTTCAAATATTGTGTGTAGTTTTTGTTTTATACAGTTCTCAGTCAGGCATCTAATTATGAAAAAAAAAAAAAAACACTCCAAAAGACCCCGGGCTTCTGAAAAAAAACAACCCGGGCTTAAATCTAGTAAGGCCCCCCCTCCCGCTCCGCCAACGCATAAGAGAACTGTGCTATTACCTCTGCTGTTTTGAGCACCATCTTTTAGTTATAATTTTAAGGTTTTACATATCAGGAGATAAAGAAATCATTTTTTCCTTTCCAAGTCTTAAAGTTAGATCAAATAAGATAAACAGCTGCAGTATTTTATTATTTATTCAACAGAAACAAAACCCAAATGAAGAAACTGTGTGAAAAACTATGTAAACCATAGTTTTGCTTAGAAGAAATAAGTAGTAGTTTTGACAGTTTGCTGCACTGGAGCATTCAGGTGTGTCTTAGCCAGACGCCAACGAGGGAAGACATTATTCATTCTACTGTGAGAAACATTATTCTCATGAAACAAAAAAACATTCAAGACAGCCACCAAGAATGGACATCCCAGAAAACTCACCTCAAGGTCAGACCGTGCACAACATTTAGAGAAGCTGCAAAAAGCCCAGGAGCTACATATCAGGTTCTACAGGCCTCAGTTAGCACGCTAAACATTAAAGTTCATGACAGCACAATTTGAAAAAGACTAAACAAGTGTGGCTTATATGGTAGGGAGAAAGCCTCTTCTCTTTAAAAAATGAACATCTCAGCCAAGCTTAGGTTTGCAAAACTGCATCTGAAT
This sequence comes from Hemichromis elongatus, assembly GCA_015108515.1. NCBI lineage: Eukaryota > Metazoa > Chordata > Actinopteri > Cichliformes > Cichlidae > Hemichromis > Hemichromis elongatus. Next base: position 46,560 of record VUQR01010705.1, on the reverse strand, counting down.
AAACCACAAAGACTTCTGGAGCAGGGTCCTTTGTACACATGAGACCAAAGCAGAGATGTTTGGACACCTGTCAGCATGGTGGTGGAGGCGTGATGATTTGGGTTTATGAGTCAACACTGAACTCGATTGTATACCAAAATAGAGTCAAGAAAGAGGTCATCTCTTACTACAGAGAGTCCTATGAAAGCTTTCTTTGAAGTTAGCTAGCATTAAAAGGTCAGCAACCTAAACTATGAAAATTAAACATGAAATGTGGCAATTAGGACTTCTTGCTACAGGGCAGATGTACTGCTAACATTACCCAATCTGGTTACACTTTGGTTTGACTGAGTTCACAGTTTTTTTAGGTTTAGCAACAATATACTAGGCCTTGAGGGACATGAGTACTTGGATTGGCTAAGCATTTGAGCTTGACCATCAACATTAGGTTAAAGTTCACCGTGATCACAATGATGCCATAACAGGCTGACGTCATCATAAAACCATGCTCTCAGAGTGTTATTGTTTAAGAGAACATGCAGATAGAATAAGATCAATTTCCTCAGATCAGACAAAAATGATAATAAACAAACGTTAAACGTCTCAAATTTTGAGCCAAGAATCAAATCATCTCATATCAACTGCACATTTTAAACCTGCATGAACTTGAGAGCCACTTTTAACCTAGTACACGGAGCACTGTGATGTGTTCTGGATATTGCTGAATGCAGTTAAAGGCTTCTTTGACAAACAGCTGGAACAGAGAGGCATCTGGGAACACCAGAGGGATGTGACACTGATAGTAAATCAATTCTCACTTCCTCTTATCTTTCACGCTTCTCTCAACTGTTTGGCTGTTTTCCGGCTGACTCGAGGCATTTTTTCGTCTCAGCCCACTCTCCTTTTCTGTCTGATTCATGTTTGGATCATTTAGGAGTCAGCAGTGAATGGTGTTGTTTGCAGTGATTGTTCTCGATCTTCCTCATATCTGTCATTACTTTTTTTGCTTTTGTTTCTCATTTCCAGCTCACAGTGCTGATTGGAGGCATTCACTGAGGTTGAGGTCACTAGGACACAGGGACATTTCTCTTTGCACCATAAATTGTACTGAAGTAAAAAAGTGCCATAGGTATTGAAAGAGTGAAAGTGCATTACTCTTGAAGGGGCTATCAATCAAAATATGTCACAAGATCAACTTTTTTTGACCTGTTGTTGGGCCCTCAAGAAGTGCTTATGCTCAACTTATTTAGTTTAAATAATCAGTTTCACAGCGTCCCATTTTTAATGTTGGAACATATTTAAATTTAAAAGCATTAAAAATAAAACAAATCATGTAAAAAAAAATGTCAGGTATAAGACTATAAATTGATTCATTCCACTGACTCGCCCTATGTCTCCTAACATGGAAATTTTCAACCTTAATTATTTTTTTAATTAGTAAACATGTACATGGACCCAAGGCAGTACATATGAGACAGAACAGATGAAAGATTTCATTGTTACAAACACAAGCATTGGACATTCATGCCCAGAAACCTGAATCAGTGGATTAGAGGCTGAATATTTCGTGAACTCCCCAGAGACTGTTAATGTGATACATTAGAACACATAAACAAGTTTGGAGTAAATAATACACAGGGCAATTCAGCCTTGCTTACCTTCTTCATCCTTCTCATCGCTAATGGGAATCGCTGTATTGGTCGTGCTGCAAGCCGAGAGTGACATCGCCAAAACTCCATACGGCCCTATAATGGGAACCGTAATTGGCTTCTCAGGCTGTGACAAACTGGGTGAGAATACCATTTGCTCAGAGTTTAGGCTTGCTATTCATAGTTAATATTCTTGTTTGGATTTAGCCACCTTATTGTTATTCTGTAGTTTGCAATCATTTACTATCCCGGGTCTATTTATGTTTTGCATTTTTACAGATTACGTAATATAACACGTAAGTTAAGTTAACATTTCATTTGTTTAAACTGTTAGTTTGTTTAAATAAAGCGCTGCCTCACTTCCTGTATTTATAGCTTAGTTTCATAGGCTTTTATAGGTTTTGTTTACTTGAGAGTTGTATGTAGAGTTGTAAAATGTAATGGCTACGTGTTAGGGCATTTTATTGCTGGTAAAGAGTAGCATCATAAGTGTATGATTATGATGGTAATATTTAGTGTGTTTGGTGTATTTAAGCAGAAGATGTTCAAGAGAAAAGGACCAGGTCAGTGTAGCTGAGTGCACTCGGCATTAATTTTGGTTGGTTTAAGTTCAGTTATGTTTATTTGCACCAAGTTAACTTTGAAGTTATTTTTTAAGTTTTTTTTTAAAAATTTCTTTATTTTCATAAATATTTTTGGTCACACTGATGATAAATAAATCACCATCTACACTGGACAGCATCTGTATCCTGCCACTCTTCAGCCACTTTGACCGAGCTATCTCACACAGTCATATACATTTTTAAATCATCAGCAGGACAATGACCAAAATGCTCAGCTTGAAACTTTAATTGTAGACTAATGGGTGCTGCCACAGTGGATGCATTCATCTTTTGTATACAGTCTATAGTTTTTAACAGGATATACTTTAGAGCAAGAATTTAAAGAATTAAAAAATTAATTAATTTAATAATAAAAGATCACTTTAATTTTTTAAAAGGCAGCAAATTTACTTAAGAACAGAAAGCAGCAACATTTGTCATTTTTTTTTTGTCAAACCCTATATAATGAACTTGTAATGACAAGTGTATCGTATTTGATACAGTGTTATGCAGACCTCTAAACTAACTGGAAGCAATAAATTGTATAAAAAATACAGGATGTAGCAAAAAAAATGACACAAATCAAACCTCATATTTGCAGATTAATATTCAATTTTGTTTTTTTTTTTAAAAAATATGAGTGCAATTTGTAAACATGAAGGAAATTTAAAAAGCTTCTGACTCATGGCTCAAATTTTTCAAACCGTTTGGAACATCTGTCAGAATAAAATCTGCTGGAAAGTCAGTGAGCAAGGCAGTAAATTGTGGTAAACCACTTGCTTCCTGCTATTGTTCTGTCTGACCCTTGACCCTGTCTCCAGTGACAGTCACCTTGCTGTGTCTGTTCATCAAGCCTGGCTGGATTAAAACAGGAAAGAAACACAGCATTTTGCATTTGTTAACGGTTGCTATTCGAAGCAGACGATGAATTGTATCAGCTCACGAGGAAATCCGTCCAAATCACACCGCCGAACTGAAACGGCCAGGAGGGGAAATCCGCTCGATGCTCTGGGTTGGGACAGGAGATTAATTCTCACAATCTCACTGCTGCTCTTCTGAGACACACCTCACAGGATAAATATCATTATATCAACATCTATTACAATTATTTAGTAGCATTATTTAGAGGTCATTCAAAACATTCTGCTTTAGGGAAATAAAAACAACATAACTACATTTTTAATACCCCAAATGCAAATTAGTATTTTTGTTATTGGCCACCAGGGGGCGGCTGCTCCAAGAATACTTCCGGTTGTATAGAACTCTATGGGAAAATGGCTCTTATCTTCCTCTCTCTGTGACCTCAGTAAACACTTTTGGGCTTGGTCACTAGTTTGAAGTCATATTGAATAAATCTATTTTTTATTTTTTTTGTAGTCTAAAAGTCATAAAAGAGGATCTGCTCCAGGATATGCTTTTTAACTAATAATTTTTCTGTCACGAGTGATTAGCCAATAAGTATGCGTTTATAGTCAGATCCACTCCTTGCTTGTGTTGTTTGATTGGTAAATAGAAAGATGGCAATGGCGCACACGCTCAGGCTGAGGCGTCACACTAAATGTCTGTGGAAGAGGTCTTGATTGACGAAACTTAAACACACCTGTCTCCACTCCAGTAAATAAATATACAATCACCACACAGAGTACAGAGGAGCGAGACCAGCGGGTCAGGCTGACCCAGAGTGCGAGTCAAAGGCTGGCATGGCCAAAGATACAGAAAATAAACAAGTAAAAATGCAATTAATCTGCTGGTTAGTGCTGCTCCCCATGTGGGAGGTGAAATATGTCATTAATACAGTCTGAGATCCAACATCAGGGGTTCTCCTGGGTCAAAATGAGCTTTTAGAGGTGACTACACATGTAAGCAAGATGAGCCAATTGCTATACACCTGTTGTCCTCATCCTTAGCCAAGTATCAGTGAACAAACGAGTCAAAGTTGTGTGGACAAATCTGACCTCAGTGACTGAAGCTAAGTACATTTCCTGCTTTTTTTTTTCTAGGCTGATAATATCATTTCAGTTACTTTATATAGTACTTTGTATGTTTATAAACAAATTTTTTCATGCCTACTTCTAGTTCTTAGTTTAGTTTTAGTTAGAGATAATAATAATAACCTTGGTTAAAAGTATATAAGGATTTCACTATTTCAGTTTCAGTAACCAGAGATCACACCATCTCATGGCTGTTTGGGAATCTGTGGTCTGAAGTCATCACAGATGATTTCCATGGGTGTGTTTGTGTGTGACCATACTGCTCTTTCTCTTGTAAATTAAAAAAAGTGTTTCTGCTGTTACTGTGGGAGTGGTAGGAGGTGATGACCTTCCTACTGGGAGGTTCCTATTCTACCACTTTGTGTTTTTTTTCCTTTTTCTTCTTCTTCCTAGATTAGGCTTCTCTCTGCCTCTCTGGACGCTGAGCTCAGAGTTCATTCGTTTGCTGTAGTTCGTTGGTCATTTCCCACATAACAGCGTCCCAAGTGAGCCTGCTGGTAATTGTACAAATGCTTGGATCCACCCTGTGTATTTTTTTGGTTTGTGCTTATATTTTTCTAGAGTTTCCACGTCTTTAAGCAGCAGGTTACTTCAGCTTTCCCAATCATTATCTCGGGAATACTCCGCTATTGTGTTCTAATCGTTTTGTTTTTCCTGCACAGAGGATGTTGCTCTCTGTATTTTTTTTCCTGTAGTTAGTAGTTCAGGTTGTGTTTGAAGTTCAGCGTTGACAGGGGAGGGGAAAACTAGTTTAGTTACAACTCTCTGGACATTTTCTTTATATTATTTTAACTGATTTTTGTTTTGCTTACTGCGGAGGATTAGTTGGTTTGTTTTTGTATCTGGATGTGATACTTCGAGCCATGCTGCTGCTGGTACTGCCGCTGCTCTGCTTGCTACCTTCAGTGAAACAACAGGTAACACACCTCCAACTACACCACCACGCTGAGGTCATGTACCACCTGTTTATTGTGTTTGAGTCATGGATGTAAATGTAATAAATGTAACTGCATGGTTAACACCTCCCTGCATTACCCCTATGTTTGGTTTTAGGACAGAAGTTTTTTTTTTTTTTCTAAACCTTTAATGAATCAGCACCACTGCACATATCTGAGCTTGTGACTCCATACACTCCCTCAAGTCCACTGAGGTCAGCTGAAAACCAGGGATGATCAAGGATCTCCCTCCCCATGTTAAGATGGCCACTCATTAAAAACACATCTTATCTTTTATTTCTAGGCTTTGGATTCAGAATGAGAGTGGTGTGTACTTATATTCTTATATTCTTGTTTTCTTGTTTATTTTTATTGATTTGTTGTGGGGTGTTTTGGTGCTTTGTACAGCACTCTTTTTTTAAAACAGTGCTCTATGAATACAATTAGGTTGGATTGGAGTCTATAGAAGTCTAAAGAAGCTTGAGCAGAATTTATGATGGAAAAAATGAATAATTTTGTATCTCGAAATTGCAGAACACAGAAAAATTAAAAATGTAACTTGTTTTTTTAAGTAGATGAGCCTAACAGTAAAATGTTTCCATGATTTAAATACTATGTTTACATGCTATCTGCACTATTTGATTACAAATAAAAGTCAATACAACTGTTTTGATATTTGATATGAGTTAGCATTCAGTGCATAATTGTTTTTTAATGACAATAAAGCAGTGTATTAGTGTATTTCTATTACTTTATGCAGGCATGAGTAACTATGAACTTAACCTGAGGCAGTCAGAGGTGTTAAAGCTTTGTTGTTCTAATATAAAGGTGAATCAAAAACAACCCAAACAGATGAGCTGTAAACATAATGGGCAAACTTTAAATAGCTCAGAGTGACAAACCACGCCACCACTTTACTGTAGTTACAGTAAAGTTAATCATTTGTTACTGCGAACCTGGAACTGCCCTATTATGGACATCTCTGCATGGTACAAATGAGTAAAGCTGCAAATGAGACCCAGAGTTTAAAAGTTGCATCAGCTTTACAGAGCTAAAAAAATTTCAGAAACTCAAAATATTTAACCTTGAAGTTGTGAACTTTTCTCAGATTTTTAGAAGGACATGTATGTTTTTTTTTTTAACATCACAGCCTTTGATTTTCTTGTAATTTTCCTTTTATAATCTCCACTTTGTAATGTTTTTGCTGAAAGATCTGGAACAGCATGTCGGGTTAACTGATTATTGCATAAACCGATTGAAAACAATAAATAATCACATTAAAACAGTATAGTATATCTGTCTGTACATAGAAAGAGCTATCCAACACAAACAGAACTGTTAAAAATGATTCCTGTGATAGATTTAGGCTCTAAACCAGCTTAATAAGAAGCAATAGTGCTTTCTGGACAACACTTTAAAAAATTTCCAAGTAATGGAAAGTGCAATATTTTTAGATGTTCCTAATAATAAAGGGATTTTATTTTTAAGTAGTTCATGAACTCAGACAAGATATCCTTAGTTTAAAGCTGCAGCAGGCAGAAATCTAAAGACAAACAAATAAATAAAGACTGCAATTTGAAAATGGAAAACTGCCCTCCAGCTCTCGTCTGTTTTAAGCCCTTAACAGCAGACAAGCATCTGCACCTGCTTCAGATGCCAAGCTCTTTTCTGGCTTTACACAGGACTTGAATCCCATTCTGCTAAGTGTAAGCAGCTGCATTATCGCTTGCAATACCATGTTCTACTTCAGGTCTGGGCTGAAAAGCCTGTGATTGGTCAAAATCCAAAGCTAGATGTGCACAAAACGATAAACAAAAAGGAGATACGAGGAAAACTGTGTTTTCTTGCTACACACTTTAAATGTGACTGTAGAAAGACCCGAGGAACACGCTGAAGGAGAAGTATTTCTCTTGTTCTGGGCATTTGTGCAAAATGTTGTATCACTGCCACCTTGAAAAGTATGTTAGTGGAACTTCATGTAAGACCACCTGATAAGTGATAACGTAAATGATCATGGAATTTTATATAATTACTCCAAACTCATATTGCCCAGCCAACATTAATGAATCAAATTCATTACTAAACTTCTAAATCTTTAAAATAAAAATGTTCCCAATGTTGGTGTTGGGAAAACGTAATCTAACAGAGTCACTAGTTTTGCATTCATGCCAATAATGTTGCTGGATAGAAAATCAGAGGGATTAATAATAATAATAATGCATTGGATTTATATAGCGCTTTTCAAGGCACCCAAAGCGCTTTACAATGACATTATTCATTCACGCTCACATTCACACACTGGTGGAGGCAAGCTACAGTTGTAGCTGGGGCAGACTGACAGAGGCGAGGCTGCCATATCGCGCCATCGGCCCCTCTGGCCAACACCAGTAGGCGGTAGGGTAAAGTGTCTTGCCCAAGGACACAACGACCAGGACAAAGAGGCCGGGAATCGAACCGGCGACCTTCCAGTTACAGCTGCCCTTCCCAACCACCTGAGCCACGGTCGTCCTGGATTATTACAGTCATTACAGTTCATTTTGAGGGTGTAACTAATATTGTGGCACCATGTGCAGGTTTTGAAATGTTTTCTGTGATATGTCAAAACTTTTACCTGTTAGTCACAAGATCACTTAAGTTTTTAAGATCCATTCCCAAACAGTCTCTCAGTTGTTTGTTTATAGAACGGATCCATTGAGCAATATCTGTCCGGCATTAAAGCAACAAAGGATGCATTGCTCTGACTTTTGGTTCCTCCTATGGGTTAAACACCCAAAAAAAATGTCTCTGTGTTAAACAGCCACATCCTGCAGACTCCACAACATTTAGTCCACTGTCTGTAAGTAAGAAAACTCTGCTGACGTTGCTGTATCATCACCAGGGTTGTTTTAATAAAGTCACACTGCAGACCATCCAACAGCAGACTGAATTTGTTGCGTGAAAATGTTGAAGTGCTCCTTTAACAGTCTGACCTAGCGTTAAAAAAAAACTGCTCAAGAACTTAACCAAACAGTGATTATGACAGAGTCATACACAGTTTCAATAATCAAAGGTAGAATGTGCTTTTCACTTCAGTTAATTAAGTTATAACAGCCATCCTTCTTTTCTTTTTTTTGACCGCTTGACTAATTTACGGTCTCAGCAGGTCAGCTTCTGATCAGGAGGTTGGTGGTTCAATTTCTGGCTGCTTCAGTCTACCAAGGCATCCAAAATAATCAGCTGCTTGTGTGTTTATTGTGTTCAAGATTCAAGATTCTTTATTTGTCACATGCATAGTTATACAGGTACAGCACGCAGTGAAATGTAAACTGAACACGCTCCTGTTGTCAGTCTCTCTGTGTTATCCCTGTGTCACATTAGTGACAGGTTTCAGCCCTCCGCGACCTTGATATGGATAAGCAGAGATGGATGTATCAGTAATCCCAGCTGTCAATGTAATCTTCTGCAACTTTTCATAGTTTTCTTTAAGAACTGCCGTTACTTTTATATATGTATGTAAGAGTTTAAGTTTATTGTAATTTGCTGGTAATTTTTTCTCATTCTTTATCTTGACAGTCATCATTGTCAGTTATTTCAGTAATGTAAATATAGATTTGGCACATTCAAAAACAAGATGTTTGATTTTATTTGAAACAGAAGCATGTAAGCACACTTCACTGTAGTTGGTTTTTAATTTAGTATTTGATGAAGTATTTTGGCGTTACCAGTTTGTCTATATTTTGCCATTAAAATTATACCAGCACTCTGTAATTTACTCAAACACACATCAAGTCTTAAAATGCATTTAAAGAATGCAGTTTGAATTTTTTTTTACTGCTTTTTGTGTAAAAATGGGTTCTGTAATACAACAACTTCTCTTGCTATCGATCTTACCGACAGGTGCGACACACCTGTTATTATAATTATGCTGCTTGATACTGATACCTGTAGTAGTGGTTGTTAGTTATTAATAGCAATTATGGGAATATCAGAGGATGTTTTATTACAAATTGTTGCTCATTAAAAACAGAGATGTATTAGAATACCATCTGCAGGGGTCTATCCATATTCAGAGTGATGTTGTGAAATGTAGACAGAGAGTTGTATAAGACTGTAAACAGCTTCTCTCCTTCCTCAGACTCCTCCTCCCGGTCGATGTGATATCCTGCAGAGGTTGGAGATACAAACAGACTGCACTTCTTGTGCTGCTGCCCTCACTGCGAGCTGCCCCCGTGGCTTCAGCAAGGCTGGCATCACCAACTGCAGGTAAAGGTCAAGCTTCATACCCAAAGTTAACATGAAGTGAAGACTGGAACAGCTTACCTATAGCGATGCCTTTCTGTGTGTTTTGTCGTTCACCTGTACATATTGTATATTGTTTCACGTGACCTGCTCTGGGATCACTGTTGTAAATGAACAGTTCTGCCAAAATTTATCATGTTTACATCTTTTTTATGGTGATGTGCCTTAACATGCACCTTCCCTATTAAATAAATAATTACAGTGAGATAATTCCACCTTTATTAATCGCACAAAGCTTAGATTCAAGGATGCGCCATAAATGTTAACTGTGATATTTGCAGTAGTAATTAGTAGCGCTGGCAGCAGTGGTACAATTAAGGCAGTTTGTTTACCTTGAGTCTCGCTGTGCTGCAGTTACGTGGTGAACATCGGCAGCAGGGAGATGCAGCTGGAGGGATGTCAGCACATCTGTGTGAAGAACATCATGCAGCCAAAGTGCTGCCAACAGCACTGGGGACCACTGTGTCTATGTAAGACACACAAACACACACACATAGACTACATATAATGAACTATTTGTGCCATAATCATGGTCACACATAAACCCAGACATCCTGCCTTAGTCTGCAGCAGCTTTCGATGGAGCCACATTATGAGGAGTCTACGAATTTGGACATCTTTGACGGTCACGGACATAAAGCCGCTTTTAGCCAGTTATGAAATCTCCTGAGCAAAGCTAACGTTTGTCCAGCTAATTAATGTGGGTTTGCCGTTTACTGCCCATATTTTACTGTGTGTGCTATTACCAGTACACCATTAATGACAGTGTACGTATTGCATTTCATAGTAAGTAAATGCCATACACACACCTGACAAAAATCTTAATCATACAACATAAAAGACAATGACAAAGATTATTTCGATTGTTATAGTATGCTTGACTCACGTAGTTTCATATGCTTCTCTTTTGGTGTAAATGTAAACTCAGTTTTTCCTCATTATCTAACTCCTCTCAAATTTAGACTGCTCTAAACACTTCATTCCTGGACATTTTTGGATCTTTGGCTCTGCGTGATGTCAGGAAGAGCAGATACAATTAATATGGTCAAGCCAGGTATTCATAGGTCTGGGTGTGAGCACAGAAGCTCCACCCACCTGTCAGTAAAAATTTCTTTTTACAAGTTTAATGGCGGAAGAGCTAAAACAGCTTGTGCATCAAGGCCCAGAGATGTAAGTCATGCAAATGTGCTCCATTAGACTGAGATAAAAAAAAAAAAAAAAAGGTTGCTGGAACTGGATGTAATAGGTGCACTTTATGGCAGGACTGGGGACACACATGTTCCCAAGTTTGTTAACACCATTGTTATCCCAGCATAACCTGATAGTGCTCCAAAATGCTTCTTATGATGTCAGACGTGTTTGGCTTTCACAGTCGTTTAAGTTCCCCCTTGAATGTTCAATGGGTTTTGAGGTCAGGTGACTGTGGTGTGAAGGCCGTGACTGTGAGCAGACCTTGGATCTCTTTATCCTGCCAAAGCTTTATGGTGATTTTGTGCTCATTATCCCTCCCCAGCAAACAAGCAAACAAACACAAAACCAAATAAATCAAAAAACAGAGAGTGAAGCAAAACCCAATCCCAAGAAGGTTTGTGTAAACGGAGAGGAACTAAGACATCATGTTTTAGACAGAGAATGAATCCATTAATAAAAACATAACATGCTTTTTCACCCCAAGAGTCGGGAAATGATTCTGTCACAGCAGCCATATCATCATATCACGTACGTAACTCAATTAACTTGCTTAAACACATCACCTGTTTGCTTTTTTTTTGCAAAACCCCAAAGTGCAGAAAGGTAAAAAACAAAAATACACAAAAGAAGAAGAGAAAAATAAAGAGCCTTATAAATAAAAATAAATAAGGAGCTTGAAAAGAGTGAATTTAGGATTATTTAGTGGAAGGGTGGGGAGATGAAAATGGGTAAATTTATTATTTTTATAGAGATATTTAAAACATCCAGCAGAAATACAAAAGGACATCTTGTTTGTCTTTACCTTTCTCTTCTGCTCTGTTAACTATCATGTTTTTCTAAGCCTACTTCAATTGTTGATCAGATGATCAACAGCGATAAAGCATTTTCATCACATCACCTGCTTACTAGTTTAAATATTGTTATTTCCTATTCGCACATATAAGTGAATAATAAATGTGATCGTAGTAATGCTTTGTGTGTAAATTCACGTAAGTACCACTGATCCACAGCATTTAGAGTCCACCTTAATTCCCTCTTTGTTGAGGATAACAGTGTCTCCTCTGACATTTACCATCTATCACAGACCAACTTAGTAATAAAGTTCATCTGGAAACATTTTAATGTTCAGATACATTTTAAACTCATGAAAGCAGGACATTAGCTGGTGATGCATGGTTGTGTTATGTTTTCTATCTCTGTGTAATTTGTGATTCAACAAATTGCTTTTCGCACAGTCTGGCCTGCCTGAAAACCGCATAGTGCACAGTTTAGTCACACAGACAGTCAAGATTGCCTTTAAGATGGACATCATCAGATGTCATACAGTTTGCCAAACGTTTACTGAAATTCAAACTGTATAAATGTTCAATGTACAAATTGAATAAACAGCTCTGAATATTTCTAATCAAACATTTTTCACTTGTTGTGTGTCTGCAGCCTGCCCCAGGTGGTCTGGGAAGACCTGCAACAATAATGGAGTCTGTCAGGATGGAGACCTGGGGAACGGGACCTGCATCTGTAATGTTGGTATCCCCTTTTTATGTATTTATAGGGATGCTAGTCATTATTAACTTTTATGTGAAAACCTGTCCTGGTTTCTTCTTTCTTGGTCTGTTTCAAGGAAGAAAAAAGTACTCTATTACTCACTGTGTTTCCATCCCAAAAGTACCAAAAACTATTTCAGACTCAAGAACCATTGTCAGTGAGCTAAACGCTTGTTTCCACTGCAGTGAAACATCAGTCCACTATTTTTTTTTAAATGTTTTTGCATGCATAATTTTATAAAAAATGTAGCAACCAGGTTATATTTGAGCTTCACGTATTGACTGGTTCCCACGCACTGTGAGAAGAGGCTGTGCTAGATGCATGGCGAGCATGCCAATTATTGCTCTTTTGCATTTATTTTTGCTACGAGCCTATTGCTTTTTACTTTTTATGAATCTAGTGGAGGCATTTCCTTTGTTGGATTTATTTTTTTATCCACTCTTCATTTAACAAGATCTAAAGGAAGGAAAACAAGGTTTCTACAGGTCAGTGTGTGGAAGAATTATCAATTGGTGTCTCTGGATGTGGGTTTCTCACACAGTCTGGTTTTGGTATCCTACATCAGTTGGTTGGTTGTTCGCCATCACTCACCTGCCTTACTGAAGACTCTCTTAACCCTCACCTGAAGTTTCAGACATGCCACAGAGGATGCTGTAGGGCAGACCATGGTTACAAAGTGGGCTTTGTGGTCAAAAACACCTCCGACTTCGGACCTAATTCCCTACTGTCCCACTGCCACCTTCAGCTCTTCTTTTAGTCTTTTTTTCACCATTATTAACAGCTTTAAGTTTTTCTTCATTCTGAGGAAACATAAAGTTCCAGGCCACCCTAAAGTCCCCTGATGTTACCTGTGTCTGAAGCTCTCTGGGGTACTTTAGCACAAACCTGAAAACTCCTCAGATTGTTTAAACTCGAAGAAGACAAGCACATATACTTTATTTTTAAAACTCAACATCCTAGCATAAGCAAAATGAAGAACAGAAGAACAAATGCAAAAACGTGAAGAAAAATGAAATGGATCAAAGATGCTGATTAAGTCCAGAGAGATTTCATATCAAAGAAAGAAAGACGGAGAGATACAAATGATGGGAGAGAGAGAGAGAGAAAACAATATGAATGGTTAATCAGAGAAATGTTGCCTTCTGATTGTTGTACAGGTACTTTCTAATAAAGCTTCACACCTCTGTAAAGCATTTTCAGCTAAAGAGCAGGCTGTGCTGTTTTGTTTAGACCATTTTTCACAAAGACCTGCAGCTTAAACACACAGAAAGCTCAAAGTAAACACATTTCCGTAAATAAATTCCCACATTTAACTGTCTGTACGACTAATTTGAATCATCTTTGCAGCTGTTCATCGTAGCAGAAATGCAAACAGTAATGCAAAAATGAATTTTGGTTGTATTTTAGTTTTTTTCTTACAAAAATCCTCTTTTTTGTGTTAGTTTGATGAGGGGATGCTGGGGATGGTCAGAGGTTTGAAGTAATAGGTTTTTCTTTTTTGCCTTGGTAGTATTTCAAAATAAACATTCTCTCTTCTCAGGATGGTTTTACTGGCTTTGCCTGCCAGGAATGTAAGAATCCAAATGCTTTTGGAGAAAGGTGCGATAAAGGTTGGTAACCTCTTTACTTTCTTAAAGGCACAGTTTGCCCCAAATCATATTTACATAATTTTCCTTTGTACTGTAGTGCTGTTTATCTCCCTAGATTGTCTCAGTGTCCCGTTCTCAAGACTAATTTTGAATATTTATATTTAACTTTTATTTTGAAAGTGGATGTGACAAAGAACAGGTTGCTCTAATTCTAAAACAAAGGGATGCAGTATCCTCATGGCAGCAGCTTATCCGTCAAAGTAATTGCTGAAAGAATCTCCTCCTTTATGATTGCAGTGAGGAATATCATTTAAAATATGAACATCATCTGGATTTAAACAAGACTTGAAAGTAGGAGGTCCTTTCACAAGCGAAGCAGCATGTGCTGCACTGACTGCTGGCTAACTAAAATTTGAATTGCATCTGCTGCTGTTTGCCTGCACTACACTTTTTGCTGATTTGTTGATGTGTTCTTGTTACATCGAGTATGAGTAACAATTGTATAACTGGAAAAAGAAAAGGCCCTAGAGAGCATAGCTAACTGACCTCAGAGCCCAGCTGAGGGGGACATTTATATATTTAGATCCAATCATGCTATCTCAAGCGTGTTGTTTCTGCATCCTGACACAGCTGGTTGAAAGGATTTACATCCAAAATGAAACCACTCATTGTGAGTTTTTAAATTTGTTTATGTAAACAGGTCAGGTCAGTTAACTAAAAGCAGAAAGTCAAAGAAAAACCTTCAAAGACTGTTATGAAGCTGTAAGAACATCTGAAATCAGCTTAAAAACTGCCTCTCTGTGTGCAGTGTGTGACTGTAAACATGGAGTGTGTAATAAAGGTCCTGAAGGTGATGGAGAGTGTTTGTGTCAGCCACCATACACTGGGAAGAACTGTGACCAAGGTAAGACCATAATGAAATATACTGTAATAAATGATAGAAAGATACATATTAGGCTTTATCACACTGCATTATTGTATATTACTGGGTTTCAGATAATAAATTCATACATTTATTTTAGTTTCAACATCTCCTTAGAACCTGCAGGACACCGGCCTTCAAGGCCTGGACTTCGAGACCCCTGCTTTAGACAAAGAAAACTAGAAAATAATGAAATAAACAACCTCAAAGAACCAAAAACACAAAACACTGGGTTGACAACCCAGGCAACCCTAACACCTCAACCCAGACTGGTATTTATTATATGAATATTATTAAATTATTATTATTGTCTGCTTTTTGCCCCAGAAATCGATCAAATGTACATATTTTTTATAAAAATAAATTATTAAACGATTTTCTCTGTAGATCATCTATTTAAAGGCTTTTTCTTTGCTCAGAATAGTCACAATTGAGGTGTCTATGACCATAGGCATGACTGAAACACACACAATCTATGTTTTACACAAATCTATTTCTTTTCCAGTATTTATAATTGTTTCACAAGAAAGAAGTTTGGTTAGATAGAAGTGATAATATTAGGCGTTGCAAGAGAAGAAAAAGATTGGTTGTTACTGCTTTGAGAGTTCAAAGTAATAAACTGCATTAACTGAATCAACTTTAATTTGATGTAAGAATAAGAAAGATTTTAGAAACACAATGAGGAAGAAAATTTCTGCAATTAAAAATTCAAGTAGACTGAAAAGGACTTCTCAAATGTGGTATGATACTCAGGTAATAATGTTTCCCTGCACCACCTATTTGTATTGCGTTAAATTGTTGCCTGCAGTGAGCTGCTGCTGTGTTTGTGTTGTTGACAGAGAATCCGAGGTGCAACAATTGCAGCCCGTACTCGTACTGTAAAGGAGAAGGAGATGCTGCCGTATGTGAATGTTTGCCTGGATACAGGAAGACGCCACAGAACAAATGCGCAAGTAAAAATTATAATAATTTATTTCGTAAATTTTTGAGTTTATGGTGCTGTTGTTGCGAGTAGTGAGTGTGTGTAAGGCCAGGGGAACATGCTGTCCTTCACTATGAAATTATTGCCAGAAAATTCTTTTTTTTTTTTTTAAACTGGGGTCTTCAATAAACCTTCTGGCAAATTAAAAAAAAAGAAAACAAATATTAATTTGCATAAACAAATTTTAATTTTTATATTGCTTTTATATATCTGCTACATCCAACCTATTTATGCATGTTGTTGTCTGATTGTACACATCAAGTTTTTCATACAAAAAAAAACACACAAACTTTGCAAACTGGTGATGTTACACAGCCAATTTTAATCTTTTCTATACTGTGCATTACTGAAAACACGAGTTGTTTAATTAAACTAAAAAAATGGCTCGAAGATGAGCCATGTATCAGCATCTAGGTACAAAGAACAACTTTTATGTGTTTTAATTGGTTTTGACTAGCCACCCTTCTCAGATTGTAGGATCTTGTAAAGTTAATCCAAAATGAAATTTTAACTAAAAATCAGCTCAATCATCTGGGGCGCCAGTGCTCGTTTCTGCTACTGCTGCAGTTTTACCGTTGAAACTGTGATTTTTCACATGACACTGATATTCAGTCATTTATAGAAAATAAATCATGCTGAAAAAAACATTTTAGTTTAGACTGTGAAGTGTGTGTGAAATTGATTGATTGCTATTTTTCAACATGTGGCTATAGCCAGTTTAAGAAGTTAATAGGGCTCAAAAATGCTAAAA
>VUQR01010705.1:7888-19456 GCA_015108515.1 Hemichromis elongatus | reverse complement strand
ATTTTTTTATTTGTGTTTTTTTTTTTTTTTAATTAAAGGCGCATTTAAGTAAATTTTTTTTTAAAATTGTCCTTGTGTTCCTTCCACTGTGTGGATTACATTATTTTCAAATTAGTTATATTTACTAAGCATCCCCGCTTTAAGAAACTGAGTTTTAAAATAACACATCAGATTTTTTATGTATAGCATATCTAACACTGTGGCTGTTAAGCAATATACTACAATTTATAGTATGTAATATATTCTACACAGACTATAAACTGATGAGAATTCTGATCCTCCTAGTTAGACATTTTCAGCTTCAGTCTTTTTGGATGGATCATGTACATATATTTTCGATAATATGAGCATATTGAACCAGTGTAACATTGTTTTTGTTTCAAATCAGCCTACCTCTCAGTTTAAATATCCAAGAAACTATTTTTGTGATGGTAAATGACAAAAATAGTTGATGGTAAATGCCTGTAAAAACAACTTGTTTTCTTTGTGTGAAATCAAGGAGTTTCTCCCCAGAATTTATATAAAAATTTAAATGAAACTGTTCTGACTTGAACTCTTGAAGGCATGACTTTGCAAGTGATTAATTCTGTGTTCAGTCTGGCACTGAGGCTTAAAGGATATCTGTGCTAAATCCTCATTTGTTAATCAAATATGTGTTTGTCTGTAGAACTGTGGGGCGCCGCCACCACTGCGAGGGCCAGGACCCCTCACTGTGTTCGTCCCCACCAACCAGGCTGTGGACCGAGCCCGAGATGGTAGCATCCTGTACATGCTGAATGATGTAAGATCTCAGGGGTCACTTCTTATGAAACTTTTCATCTCTTTATGATTAATGCAGATAACACATGCTAATTTAAATGATCAAAAAATAAAATGAGAAGACCAAAAACTTTGTGACTCTGTCCCAAACTTAGATCTTAATGATAATATTCATCTTGAAGTAACCCAGATATTTTCAGTTTTGTTATTTTCTCAAGCACAGTAGGATTCTGTCAAATTATAGATTGTGTTTTTATTTTTATATTTTTTTCCAGGCCAAATATAAACTTCAGGAACTTCTCAGACACCATGTTTTCTCCAAGGCTGCGGTGAGCTCTCACCCTAACTCTCCCAATCCTTCTGTCAGTGTCATTCATTTAACTCTCACTTGTTGCTTTTGCTCCATTCTTTTTGGATTTTGCTCATTGTCAAACACGGATGAAGAAAAACTTAGCTCCATGCTTTTATTCATAGCCTTGCATGACTCACAGTTCAAAATAATCCTTATTTGCATGCTTCTTGGTGCCGTCAAGAAGCATGCATTCTTTTTATTTGCCACTAGGTGACGTCAGGTCACGTCAATTTTTTTTAAATTTTTTTTTTTACTTCTTCACTACTTTGACTTTGGATACTGTAGCTCCTCTGGAAAATAAAGCCTCAAATCAGAAGTACATGACACCCTGTATAACTCTCAGTTTAGCTGGAAGAAATAGTTTACTGCTGCAAAAAAATCTCAGTGAAGCTAGAACATTGTCCAATTCATCATTGACTGAAGAAAATAAAAACAACCCCAGGTTTCTCTTCAGCACTCTAGCTAGGCTAGTCAGAGCTCTGTTGAGCCAGCTATTGCTTTAACGTTAACTAGTAATAACGTCGTGAATTGTATTCACAAATTAATTTTTAACCATTAGAAAAAAAATTACTCAAAATTATCACACAGATGTAACATTATGTACAGCCAATTTCAGTACATTAATTCATGTTTTAGTCTTAAATATGGTCAACCTATCTCTTTTAATCCTCTATGTACTACAGACCTTCAAGTTGGCAGTAGTTAAACCGTTGCTTAAAAAGCCATCTCTTGACCCAGCTCTCTTTGGCCAATCTCGAACCTTCTTTTTTATCGTAGAAAGTTTTAAAATAGTAGTTGTCAAACATCTAGCAAATCATCTGCAGTGGTATGAGTCAGGTTTCAGAGCCCATCAGAGGACAGAAACAGCTTTAGTCACGGTTACAAATTATCTTCTTATGGTCTCTGACAGTGGACTCATCTCTTTGGTTATCCTGCTGGATCTCAGCACAGCATCTGATACTGTCGACAATAATATTCTATTGGAGCGATTAAAGTATGCTGTAGGTATTACAGGCACTGCGCTGCAGTGGTTTGAATCATATCTATCTAATAGACTCCAATGTATTCATGTCCCACAGGGTTCAGTGCTAGAACCAATTCTGTCAATTATACATGCTTCTCTTAGGCAGTATCATTACAAAGCATAGCATACAGTTTCACTGCTATACAGATGACAGACACCCAATTTTGGCCACATCCACACTAATGCATTTTCTTTTGAAAACGCATTGTTTTCCCTCTGTTTTGTCCTCCTGTCCACACTGAGACAGCGTTTTTGGTCAAGGAAAATGGAGCGTTTTGTAAACGCTCTTGAAAATGCATACATTTTAAAACAATATGAGCATCAAAAGGAAAAATAAAAGGAAATAAAGGAAAAGGAAAAAAAATAAAGGAATAAAGGAAATAAATAAAAGCCAGATATGTAGATATGTAAAATTTTAATCCTAGCAGATGAGTTATTAAGATATTCTTTAATCAAATTTCTGGTTCTAACCTTGTAAACTCCTCACAATTTTTGACCCTTTCCTATGGCATCCCTAGTTCAGCCACACTACTGATGACTAAAAATATAAACGTCATTAGATATTCTTTGTTCACAGTTGAAAAATTAGATTGGTGATGATTTTTTCTGCCTGTAGCTGACAGTTGATGATCTGAGCACGCTCTCTCGGATTCAGACGATGGCAAATCAGATGGTCAAAATTGCTGCTTCTGATGACGTAAGTATAGTTCAGTTTAATTTCCACAATTTGTAGGACATACATTAGCAGATGATTTAAACACCAGCTGTCCTCCACTTTTCTGTCCTGCAGGGCGAGATTGTATTAGGTGAGAAGAGCATCCGTTTGATGAGCACCAACATCGTCGCATCCAATGGGATCATACATATGATTGATGGACTGCTGTACCCACCCTCCATCCTTCCCATCCTGCCTCACCGCTGTGATGCTGTTGACAGCAAGATCACTGTGGTGAGAAAAAAGGGACACACACACACACGAGCACACAGTCTGAATCAGTCTTGTTCCGGGGCAGGGGGTAATTAAAAAGGATGTCGGGAGATTCTAAAGATGTTAGCACATGTGTTGCAGGAACGCTTGCACTATCCATCAGTTTGTCAATATTGGTTCTTTCTTTCACACAGTGTAACACCTAACCTTTTTGGCTTGAGACTGTTAGACAGTTAGGCTTTTACAGATGTTAATGAATACCAGAACTAACTGTTTTAAAAGACTAAAACATCATTTTCTTCCAGGAAATCAAATTTTTCTCAAAATGAACATTGAAGTATATCAGTTAGAAAAAGGCCATGTTTTCATTTTTACAGAGTTTGTTGTTGGTGAAATAGTTGGTGTCACTAGTGCTGCATGTCATTGTTTTCTAAACTGTGATAAACGAGAAACAACAATGGTGGCACTGTCCTGAAGAGCATTTTTGCCTGTTTTTTTGGGAAATGAAGCTATAATTGAAAAGATTCTCTCACTGACATTTTTGTCTGTTTATAATACTCAATAAATTTTAATGGCGGGACATCTCTTGTAGAAATGGAAATATCATAGATAGGACTGGGCAATTTAACCTCAAACCAAAATCACAATTAATTGAACATTTGATCTCAGTTTTGTTTAAAGAATGATTATTATTACACACTTCAATAAAGGAAGACACGAGAATATACGATGGGGGAAAATTTATTTATTCATTATAAATTGATTTGAGTTTCCTTAAGTATTTGATCCCCAAACAAAACATGCACTTAGGGCTTGGTGGAGAAACCTTAAGTCGTTTATTGTAGTTAGTCACCAGGTTTGCACACCTCTCAGGAGAGTTTTTTTTTTTATTGTGTTGATTACAGGTTCTGAATGTGGGCTTTTATTTATTTCCTATTAATTTCCCAGCTATAATCACAGCTTCCTTTCAGCAGGTTTGCCGTTTTCAGTAGAGCAGCATTAACTCTTTTAGTGCATGTTAATGTGTTTGAATTGAAACTTTAAAGTTTCATTTTTGTGTGTTTTCAGGGTCCCTGTGTTCACTGCAGTTACGTCTCTTCGACCCAGTGTCCAGAAGGCAGCACCGAGCTGGTAAAATACATTCTACTCTCTTCTTTTCTCTTCTACTTTATATGGTGTTATTACTAGTAGTTAGTTTTGTATCCGTTTTAGCTTGATAACAGTCTGCAGTTGCTTGTTTAATTCTTCTTTGGTGAATCGCTCAAGCTCCTCTTGATTTGATGGTCTTCTGGCATAGGGCTTCAGTTACCCGTCGCAGGTTTTCAGTGGGATTTAAGTCATGGCTTTAACCAGAACAGCTCAGACACAAAGCATTTCATGACATGTACTCTGTATGATTGTGTATGTGACAATTAAAGCTTGTTTGTTGTTTGTGATTTCCAGTTCTTGAGACTCTGATGCATAATTAATTTTCTCAAGTCTAAACTGATTTATTTTATTTTTGGCATGATGCTTTGTGGATGATAACCCTCGGTTTTAACTGGATTTTACAAGCTTTGAGCATCACAAAGTTAAAGCAAATCATTGCACAGCAGTGTCTTGTAAAAAAGCACTGGAGAAAATTTCGACAAAAACTTTTAAACTTCATATGGGGATAATTAATTTTATCCTTTGTAATAAATCCTTTGTCAGTGATTAAGTTGTTTTTTCTGCCTTGCAGTTTGCAGAGCTTAATGATTTGTTCTTCTTCTTTTGTGTTCACCTGATTCTGCCTACAAAACTGACCTGGCTTCAAGTGTTTGAAGTTCACAGAACCATCAATCCTGCCATGATTTGATGTTGAGAAAACCTTCTTTGCTTAGTTCTGATGCTATGCTTTCCACAGGGATACAACTTCGAATGCTCTGGGAATCTTTCCCAGAATCACTTTAGTTATTTTGCCAGCCAGCGTGTTTTTAAAAAAAAATTTTTTTTAATGTGAGCTAGTGAACTGTAGCAAAAAGAAAATCTATGCTTCCATCTATTCAGGGTAGTCATCTGACTGACTGCGAGTACGTCACATCTCCTCTTAGGCCATCGCTCAGCAAAGGCTGTGCCAAATACTGCAACACCACCAAACAGGTGAGAGGGGAACTGGTGCTTTATTATTAACTTGATGCAGCTGAGTTATTATTGGCATTCATTTTAAAGTTGTTTTTGTTTTCATGTCATTTGTTATTTTTGTTTTTTCAGATTAATTCTGCTTAGTTTCCTGTGTTTTTTTAGTTTTTCATTTTAATTATGTGTGACATTTATCAGGATGTTCGCAGTTGATAAGCTGGATTGGAAGGGGCTTTATTGACACACCTGATTGCCACTTGTAATTCCCCAGTGGTGGATTAGTCCTTATTGAAACATATATTTAATACATTTGAAAACATTTATTGTTTTTGTTGTGTTTTAATGTGTGTGTGCGTGTGTGTGTGTGTGTTTAAAAGGTACCACAGTGTTGTAAAGGTTTCTACGGTCCGGACTGTAAGCCCTGCATCGGAGGATTTCAGCATCCGTGCTACGACAAAGGAACTGTAAGGAAGAACATTCAGGCAGCCTCGTCTCTCAGCTGATGTGTTTTAATTTTTAATTTTTTGTTTTGATTGCACACAGTGCTCTGATGGTATCCATGGTAATGGCTCATGTAGCTGTCAGGCAGGCTGGAAGGGTGTTGCCTGCCACATCTGCTCAGATCCAAACAAACATGGTGTGAACTGTGATGAAGGTAACGCCTCCTCTTAGCTGACAGCTTTTCACTGTGTTCAGTGAAATGCCGGTCTGCAGTTTGATGTTTTTAGATACGGAAATTATGTTTTTTAAATTTAGTTTTTTCTTTTAAGTTCAGTTTTGATTCAGTTGATTTTCAGAATGAGTTTCCCTTTTTCATTTTATTGTTTCTTTAATGTTTATTTTTTCTGTAGTTCTTAAAGGTTTCTATATTGGTTAATGGTTTTTACCCTGTAAAATGCTGATGGGGTATTATCGTCACCTTGCCAGGTGGGTGGGTAACATAGACATGCACGTTTGAGATTGTAAGTTATTGTGAATGCTGTAAGTCGAGAGCAAAGCAATGTAGGATTTTGAAATGTGTACCGTAAGTCTAAATATTAAAATCTCAGATGTGTTCAAATTGCAGTGACCTCGAGTTCATTGGACCTTAAGGTCAGATGTTTTGAAAATCTTGTGGTTCTCAACAATGAGGCAATGTAGGATTTTAAAATTTATAACACAGGTGTATCTTATAGGCAGCTGTGGGGCAGCACTGGCAGCAGCCATTATTTTTATTTCCTAAAATTAGCATAAATTATGTATTATCCTGAGAATAAAATAGCCTTTGGTATTCAGAATTTTTCATTGGTATTCAGAAAAAGTACTGCAATATCTTTCTTTTCTGAATATTAAGGGTCATTGACTTGCAGACATGGCATCCTGGGCTCGATAAATAAATTAAGCCTCTTGATGCTTGTTGAGTTGATACATTTGAAGAAAGTAACAAAAGAACAAAGTATGAGCTCTAAACAGGAGTGATTTTCAAATGAGTGAGCTCCTCACCCTGTATATAAGACCACAGACACCCTATGGAGAAAGCTCATTTCCACTGCCTCTATCTTCAGTCTTATTCTTTTGGTGAGGTTAAGAATGTAGAACGACCAGTAAACTGGCCTCCACACTGAGCCCTTTGTTCACCACAGCAGACCAGTACAGGGTCCACATCAGTGCACCAATCCTAACATGAATGCGTTCTAGAAATTTTATTGTCAATCCATCCAACAGTGGATGAGGCACTTTACCCAAAACTACAGGAACGAATTCATGGTACTGCTAGAAGAAATGAGGCAAAAAATATGATTCATCTTTGGAAATCATGTTTACAAATGCTTCATTTTCAACATCTAATGTCCTGTTCTCTGGATTAATATTATTATAATAACTATTTAGAGTTAAAAACATTTGAATATGAAACTAAAGTATTTTATAAAAGGTAATGGAGATGCATTTTGTTTAAACATTTTAACTAACTGACTGAAAATTATGACATGATGTGTATGCGCTTGTCTTTAGATTGCCGCTGTGTTCACGGAACGTGCGATAATCGACCAGGCAGCGGTGGTGTGTGTCGGAGAGGCTCTTGTTTGGAGGGATTCTCCGGAGATCTGTGTGACAAGACGGCCATGCCGTGCAACGCAGACGGACTGCTGCAGCACTGTCACATCCACGCATACTGTAATCAGACAGGACTAGCCATTACGTAAGAAAAGACTAATGACAAAACCGTTACTATAACTTGATGCTGAGGGATCTTTTTGTGTTGAGTCACCTTTTAGATGTTGTCAAATTTAGACGGCAAAAAGTTTCTTGTTCTAGCCGTGGCTCCTGAAATCTGTTTTTGGACATTTAATTATCATTCTGAAGCTATCGCCACTCGCTCACTCCTCAATGTTTGAGACGAACTGCACAAAACTCTCTCTAATCGGAAACATCCTCAGTTCTCTTTTGGACGTTCTCGGATTAAGGCGCTTATGGTAATTATTGATTAAAGACTTTGTACAATACCTGCATTTTTTAAGTCTCACTGCTGACCTGAAAAGGATGATGCTTGATTAGATCTGGGTTTTTTGTAAAGTAGGCCAAGTTTTTATCAGACACGCGATTTTAGCTTGCTTGGCACTTGCATTACCATTACTGATCTTCTCGTGACAGATGGCATACTGTTGGCAGATGAAGCTATCAGACAGACTTTTGTGACAGTTTTTTCCTTTGATGGGTCATTGGTACAGCTTTGTTGTGGTTGGCCCAGTGTAAGAAAATGATCCTTTTTTACCCTGGATCTCTCCACCCATCCATCCACCAGCCCACCGTCCTTCTTTGTATCCACCTGCTCCAGGACACCAAGTGTTCTTGTGCCAGCCAACAGACATAAACTCTTCATCATTTCCTGCATGTGAAAGAATTATGGTTCTACTCTGAGGGCCTCCTTTATAACTTTGGGCTTCATCCTATCTCTAAGGGAGGCTTATTTTCTCAAAAATGAAGGAATGAAAAAATGAAGTTTTGAATAGATTCAAATGCACACCCTGAACTTTGTGATTAGCAAAGGTATACCATTTCTTGTTTTGTTTTATGTATCTGTAAAGCAAAGTTTTCCTTTCTGTTTCATAATGAAACAAATCTAATGCGTGTTTAAGAAACTGCCCTGAAATTCATATGGAAACGTTTAATCAAAAGCCATAATCAAGCCAAAATGTCTCTTCCACCATCGCCCTGTGACCAAATAACTGCCCAAGATTTAAATGTTAGTGTGGTTAAAAAGTTCTGGTTTCCCTGTAATGTTATTTAAATTAATTTTTTGTAATTCCTTCAGTGATCTTCTGCACAAAAATAATCAACAGGGATTTATCACTTCTGCTATTGGATCACCTGTTGAGTTTGTTTACCTGTGTGTGTGTCTTACATAAGGTGTGTATGTAAGGATGGATATGAGGGTGACGGTCACTCCTGTACTGCCATCAACCCCTGTCTGAAGAGTAACCGAGGAGACTGTGACACCAATGTAAGATTATTTTTGTGTGTGTTTGTTTGTGTGTGTGTATATGTGTGTTTGTGTGTGTTAATATCCATTCTAACCTATAGAATAGAATGCAGTATCCAGAGTCCCTCGTTATTTCCCTTCAAGCACATTAATAATTAACATCCTGCTCAAAATGAAAAAACAAACATATAGGCCAGATTTACTTATGCATACTACTAAGATGTATAAACTCTGAGATTTTTGTGACTGACTCAGTTGCGTTTTTATTTCCGGGAGTTCCTTTCTCAAAGTGCAAGATGTGAATTGAGAATGACAGCACAGAGTCCCAGCAGTGATAGGATTTAGGACAGGACCCCCCGGAGTCTAGACGCTGATGGTGGTGAAGATGAAAGCTGAGGCTGAAACGGGGCTCTGACTGAGGTGTCTGTGAGGTGGAGAATGGTAGGAGGAGGAGGGTTGCATGAATGAGGGTCTGAAGGGAGAATGACGGAGAACACAGATTTTAACGCAAAAATGGCTGATTGGTTCAAAGAAGGTTGGCAAGAAGATGATTGGACTACAGTAATGATCTAAATTTTGAGATTGACAGCATGGGAAATCTGTAGTGATGTAAAGAACAGAACAGCAGCCAAACACACAGTAAAAGCAGGCAGATGAGTAACTACAGATCTTTTGGATTGAACTCAAGCATACGTTCTATTTCAATAAAGCACGAAAACTGATTTAATTCAATTTAATGCAGAAAAAAGCACGTCTTATATTTTGTGATTGATATTGAAATAAACTGACTGTGCCTGTGTTTAAAAACAGCTAACTAACAACAAATGCGAAAGCTTTTTGGGGATTGTGCTCATATATGTTTTGTCCCATTTAGTAAATGTATCCTTATGTGTTGTTGTTCTATTTAGTGTGTGGGATTTTTATTTACCATTTTAACTTCAGTAATCATAAAGATGAACTCTTTTATATTCAGTGCAGCGTTCTTGTCCTTGTGACACATCCTCTTTCTCTGCAGGCTGAGTGTGTTTATGCGGGTCCAGGTAATGCTTCATGTGTATGTGCTGAGGGCTGGACGGGTGACGGCAGAGTGTGTGTGGAGATCAACAACTGTCAGCTGGAAAGTCGAGGAGGCTGCAGCCCCAACGCGGACTGTAACCACATCGGACCCGGACAGGTCGGTGCTTAAATTTGTAATAGGATAAACTTTAAATGGAACTATGTTCACTGTGAATTTTCAGCTCCATAATTTGATTCTTGGACTCCAGGAGAAAAGCTCAGTATAAATCCTGGTTTAGTGTAACCAGAGATCACTTGTATATATGCTGAACACATTATGTAAAAGATGCAAATATGAGAATCCACCATTGTAAAAGCAAAAATAACTGGTTACCAACCAGCTATAAGGCTGTTCTGTTTCTAATCTGACTGTTTGTTTCTCTATCTGCAGAGCGACTGTGTTTGTAAAACTGGATACATGGGCAATGGAAAAGTGTGTGACCTCATCAACCCCTGCCTCAAAAAGAACGGAGGCTGCCATGAACTGGTATTCACACACACACACACACACACACACGCACACGCACGCACACACATGAACATATATGCCAAGTAAAAATGATTGATATTAACCATAGATCATAATTTTCCAACTTTTGGGTTAAATAAAGCATGTTGGTTTTGAGTGAGATGGTCGAGTGTATACACCATGTATAGTGAAGCTCCGGTTCATACAAGAATTTAAGTTTTAATGCTGTAAAGCTGGTAAATTTTAACATAGGAATCTAGGGGGACTGGCTTTGTTTTAGAGCCTCAAGTTTCAATTTAAGCCTTGGAGGTTAGTACTTAATAATAATAATTGTAGCTGTTCTCATTGATGGGTTACACTAACTCTGAATTCATGGTAAGGATTAAGTTTTCCTTTCTAAATACTTTAATATTAGTCCCATCATTAGCTTTTGTATATAACCGCAGAGGGACTCTACTTGCAGGGTAACTAATACCAAACGCTACCTGTTTCTCTGCAATAAGGAAAAAATATGTTACTGTTGATCATTAAAATTAATTATTTAAAAAAAAACAGTTAAAATAGCTAAAAGATTCTGAAACTTTTTTTTTTAGATTTGCATGATGACATTTGATCAGACATTAAGAAAGTCTTTGAAGTCTTTGTCTGTTGGAGGAATTTTATTAAACCTTTAGAGAGCTTATGAATCTTTTCCCAACATGATTTTTTTCCTGGTTTGGCATTTTGTATTGTGGATATGATGAGACCAACATTAGTGAGACCCATAGTCAGAGCGGCCACTTTTACCAGATGGATCAAATAATTACAGTTGATTTGAGGTCCTGATCTGTGTTTGCTAACAAAAAACCTCCCTCTGTGTGCTAAAAAGCTGTTTATGGTCTCAATTTGTAGATAATAGTTCATGCTTCCAGTCAATGAAGTGACCATAACATTATTGCTTTTCTATTTTTAAGGTTTAAATCCTTATCCCTTGAGAGCATACTCGGCAAAAACCTTGTTTCTCTTTTCTGAATTGAGCAACTTCTGTCATATTTCAGGCCTGCTTGTAGAACAGAATTACTAAGTCTGAATCATACGTTAGTGAGGGTGGTCTCTGCCTAATGTATTTGCTGAGGTGTCAGAACTCATCATTAATTTTGAAACAGGATATGTTATCACCTGTTATCTTGAAGGAAAGAATTGCATGTAAAACAAAAAAAAAATTGGACTCATCTTCATCTGAAAGCTTTGAGGTTGAGTAATTTATGGGTATTTGTGATTCAACAGTATTAATGATTTAGATTGACATCCTATAATTCTATGTGTGTCTGTGTTTTTTGTTTTATGTTTTTTTTTTTTTGCATGTTATTTTTTTTTATTTTTTTTTTTTTTTTTTATTAAAATTTTATTTTTTTTTTTTTTTTTTTGATTTTTTTTGATT
>VUQR01010702.1:60706-75479 GCA_015108515.1 Hemichromis elongatus | reverse complement strand
GGGGGGTGTTTTGGGGTTTTTTTTTTTTTTTTTGAAACTTAAAGGACTGAATTGTTGGGACATTTTTTTCCTCCAATGGGAAACCGAGTCTTTGATGCTGTAGTTAATTTCTCTCTCTTTCTCTCATCCATCTGTCTCCATCTTCCTCTCTCTCTCTCTCTCTTGCTCACTCTCTCTGGTGTTTCCTCCATTGACTTCAGCTATTTCACTGCTGAGGTAATTTCCTCTAATTCGGGCACTTCCTTACTCAACAGCCAATGAGAAGTTGTGAAACACCTTTTGGCAGCCAGTAGGATCTGCACAGCCGATTTTCCAGTGTGTCAAAACACTATAGAGCACAGGAAGCTAAGGGCAGCTTAACAAACACTCTGGCAGTGAGGGAACACGTATTTATACCTACAGAGACAACCATCAACAGCCTGGGCACAAACATGTGTATTAACAAGCACTACCACTCCTGAATTACAGCTATAATAGCTGTGCTCAAACGAGCTTTTAGACAGTGATTATGTGCAAATTACATTCACCATTTTTTTTGTCCATTAAATTCACTTCATTGCGGTAGAACTCCACCAGAGATCCATTATACTCTTTTGAGTGCAAAGAGACTGAAAACACTGCCAGCTGTTGCTATAGTCATCACCCAGGCCCTCGTTTACAAGGGTGCTACAAATTCAAGGCCTGGTTGTCATTATAACATAGTATATGTTACACTGCATTGGCTTGTTTTCAGAAAAATCTCTCAAAAGCAGCAATTGTGCTCATTCAGTTGAATAATAATGGATGATCTGGAAAGTTTTCACTTATTTCAAGTGTCTTTCATGTTGGGTAGAACAGCGAGAATGATGGTGCTCAATATAGATCTTTTGAAAAGGTTTTTGGAGAGTTAATGATTACACTTTTTAACCTACAGAGAGACAAATAAGGTCACTAAAGCTATAGGGACCAGATAAGATGCACGTGATTGAAGGAACTGACTGCGCTTTTTCAACCATGTTTCAAGGTTATTATGACCCAGATGATTAGATTTAGGGGTGTTTTGTGGCTCAGATGTGCCCCTTGATATAGGAAGTATAAACATCATGAATATAACCAAATTTAAAACACTGAACTGAACCTAAACTATTTAACTAAAAGGAATAAATTAGACACATGATGCTGTAAAATCATTTTTTTAAAGTGCACTATTTTTCTTTCTTTTACTTTTTTGCTTAACTGATCCTGATTTTACTAAAGAACGTAAAGTTGTTTTTTTTTCTACACTGTGTACTAACACTGATCATCACTAATAAGAAAAACAATAGTCTTTAGCAACAACAGGCATATTTCCATAATTGCTTATTTTCTTATGTGGCTCTATGCACAGCCATACACCCTTAATAAACTTGCTTCAGTGTGACTGGCCACTGCTGGTGTCAGTCAGTCCAGCTGGCTGTGTGATTGGCTCGTCTGGTTTCCAGTGTAGATACAGAATGTAAATATGCTCTATATTCTATTTAGTGATGATTTTATTTTCCACATCTATATAGAAATCTAGAGATAATTATAATTATCATGGTACTAGGCATTGTTAGAATGTCCTGTGATACCATATAATGACTGAATAAGTGCACACATGAGAGCTTTGTATAATTTCATTCTCTCACTTCACTGCTGTGTGTATTATTAACACCACCCATCTTACAACCACCGCAAGCTTCTTTTGCCAAAAATAAAATAGCCACATGTACTACACATAATTATTTTATTTCTCTGCACTGAACAAGTGTGAAGGCTGGAGACATTTGCAAAGAATTGCCATTTTCAGATTTACTGAAACATAAACAATTACCTATAGCTATTTGTTTTTCGAATAGTGAGGAAACTATGCAGAGAAGGGGTTTCTGGAAAGTATAATGTTAGTTTCACTTGAAGGCGTGAAGGCGATAGAAAGTGGAGCAGAGCAAAGAAAAGAAAGAAACACCTATAAATGAAAATGCAAATCCCAAAATAGCAAGACGGATCTTGATATCAGAATCTGACTGATCCAGTCTGCCTGTTTGGGAATGTGCCTGTGTTTTTGATGTAATGCAAAGAGCTATACAGTATATGACCAACAAATTTGTCCGAGTTTACCAGCCCCACTGCCACGCCTGCAGTACTCCTCTGACTCTGTAGGGGTCTCTGTTTTCTTGTCTGCCTGCCCTCATGATTGTATGCACTGTTAAAACAAAAAGGAGCCATTTTCTATTGTTCACACCTCTCTCTCTCTCTCTATCTCCTTTCTCTGGTTATGACTTCACACTGTACTCCAGTCTTCACTCTCTCTCTCTCTCTCTTTTCTGATGTCTGTATCTTCTCTCTATCTTTGGTCAATAAAGCTGAGTTTCTCCA
Source organism: Hemichromis elongatus (assembly GCA_015108515.1). Lineage (NCBI taxonomy): Eukaryota > Metazoa > Chordata > Actinopteri > Cichliformes > Cichlidae > Hemichromis > Hemichromis elongatus. The sequence continues at coordinate 73,106 of VUQR01010702.1, read as the reverse complement.
GTGCCCCCCTGCTGTCTCTCGCTTGTTGTTCTTTCCATCTATCACTAACATTCACTTTTTTATTGGCTGCTGACAATAAGAGCACAAGCTGTCCTTACTGCACCCAGCTGTTATAATACCCACTGCCACTAACAAGCACGCACATTGTGTTTTCAACAGTCACCTAAGACACTCTGGACTTCTACAAAGACACTTTAGAGACCGGTATATGTCTCAGCTGCAATGGTATTTTAATAGCATCCCTTTAAACTGTACTGAATATAAATACATTTAACATAAGGCACTTGGTCAGTGTAAAGGAAATGAAGGTGTATGGTTGTCTACAGTTCATATATAGAATTTTAAAAATAGTCGCAATAAGTTAGAAATTAGAGCCACTGTGTTGATGCACATTATCTTTACTGAGAGGGCCTCCAGAATAATGACATAGTATTAGTTACAAATATTCTATACACGTTTATTACAAATTACAACAAAATCAACAAAAATATGCATTAACTGGAAGCACAAAATCCCTTATTTACAACATTTTTTATGTAACATTGTGTCAGTCTGTTCCTACAACAACATCAGCATATTAATATAAGATGCTGTGCAAGCTTTTTATGGATTTCTTTTTAGAGTATGACTTATCACTGTTTATATAAATTTTCTCTGCTGCGACAGTCCTACAGGAAGAGATATTGGGAGTATGTGATATCTAATAAAATGATATGATTCAAAAGAAAAGGCTGATAAGACAAGTGGTGAAGAAAGCATTCAGATTCTATGAGTAAAAGCACTAATTTTACACTGTAAAAAAACTACATTACAGGTAAAGCTATAAATAACTTAGTGCATTTATAGCTTCAAGAGAAAGAAAAACACTGGTTTATATTTAGCATCTCAGTTCTACAGCAGTCGGTGTAGTTTGGAGCTAATTATTAATCATTTCATTTACTACAGCTGTTAATATGTGCTTTCAAGACGCACTAATCAACCTTTTTTTAATTGGAAAGAAATAACACTACTGACAAACGTCCATTGTTTGAACTTTCTCCAAGCAAAAATTCAAACCAATAAATTGTAACAAATTAAAATTTCTGTTTCACATGTATACGAGCATGATATTTTGTAAGTTGAGCACAGCTACATTTCACCATTGGGCACAACCTCAGGAAGGTAAGTATTTGAGAAGGTAGATAAGGAGGAATGTAGGAAGGAGGGCAGGAGGACTGGCAGGTGACTTTACTTTTAGGAAAGTAGAAAGAAACAGGGGCCAGGCAGTTATAAGGAATTACGAGTACACTAAACAGTACACTAATAAACAGAATCACTTGTCCACTCATCTGATTTTATTGACAACTCACAAAGACTGAGGTAAAGAAAAAGAACCTGTCATACTATGAATTTTGCACTGCAGAAACATGGATAAACAGTGCTCATAAAGCACACTCTTCTGTAAGACATTACCAAACAGTAAACCCCTAAAAATGAGTTACAGAGATTCCTTGTAGACAGCAGTTGTGCTGTATCATCTTTCCAAATAGTTTGTGTTTATCTTGGTTTGCAAATCTTTTCCATAAAATATAATTCAGGATGATAAATGATTCTGTTAGGGAAGTCGTGACAACCAGTATCTGGAAATAGCAATCAGGTCGCATACACACTCTCAGTGCACAGGATGGATGTGTATTGTGTGATAATCAACAGTAATTGACTTATCTTTAGCCAATGGCAGCCTAGTGCCTTTAAAAGAAACCAAGACCGCTGATAATTATTGCACACACAGGCATACTCACACACGACAGGATAATAATACATGTGCCAAGAGCTACTCCACTATATGAGCATGCATCATTGAGATGAAGGAGATTTGGCCAGCTTCAAGCCTCCTTATTCAACTGCACAGACGTTCCTCTTATACCACGTGAACAGAAGTTTAGTAACGCTAAAGCACAAGAAACAGAGTAATCATGGAAATTAAAAAGGTGGAATAAGAGTGCACACGGCATAAGTTTCTTATAAAAAAAAACAGCAAAAATGGAGACAAATTCAAAAGAGAAATCATACGGCAGATACAACTAATGTACGACATAGTTATCCTGAGTTTTAACAGAATGTCAAGTCTTATTTCCTTTTATACTATAAGGTGTATTACAGGTCTAGAACTACTACTGTTGATGCTACTAATTCTGCTACCACTACCACTGCATGCCACCTTTACTAATACTGCTTTCATTAATTTCACAGCTGTCCTTGCTATTGGTGAGTCTTGTTCTTTTTAGTTATTCTTTGCCAGAATGTACTCGTGGGATGCAAAGTGATATGAGATTGAGCAAAACTGCTAACTACTGTAGCTGCAGAAGTGGCATATTAGCATAATTGTGACAGGCAGGAGTTTAGCTAGTACGATCAATGATTGTCCTATAGAAGCCCAGTAGAAGTAGTTACAGAATGAACCCATTTTGACAGGCCCATGTTGATATTTTCTACTCCTACGGCAGTGTTGCTCCTTCATTTGCAGTGAGCATGGGTGTAAGATATGAAATCAGATGTAGTCCCAATGAGGAAGAGGGTTACTAAATGGGCAAAGAACCTTATCAAGCAAAACTACAACCACAGCGTGGAATGAAGAATTAAGATTTACTGTCAGCGTAATGCTAGTGCAGATTAAAGAATTTTTAAAAATTCACATCAGAACACAAAGGCATATGCAGAGGCATATGAATCTGACCTATACATATTTCCAGGTTAGATGCTTCATCTGATAAACGTTTACTCTATCTTAGATCTGCATGTAGAATAACTGGCTAAAAGAGTGTTAGTTACTTTCTTTATATGAAATATAAAGATGGTATTCAGTCAGTTAAACACTGATAGTTTAAACAGGCTGATATGTTCTCAAGAAGTCAAACCTGGCATCAACCACTGTCCTGTGTTTTGTGTTTGCAAGTGTCATTAGAGGTTTAATTTTTAAGCATTGTTAAGTATTGAAGCATGTAATAATTGTGTTCATTTTGATCTGATTATAGATGCACAATCCAGGTCTTGCAGAGGTGAAAATTAATGTAAAATTTGGTACCAATAACTTCCTGTTTGTTTGTTTGTTTTCCAGTGCACAATCAGACATCTGGAGTTACTTTGACAACAGCAAATGGGTGCCAATCTCCAACTGCAAACCCAAATCTTCACACTGCTATGGTGAGTTACATGCATACAGGAGTCAAGCAAAGTTTAATTTAAAATTTCATATTATATCTAGAAAAAGGGCAAATGTTACCTCACAGTATTATTCACATAATGTGTTCAAACATTAGTCAGAAACCTTGGCTTTATATATAACGAGGAAAGGACTACCCCAAAAAACTCTATGCCATGAAACCTTTTATGATGTGGTTCTATAGAGGGACTACTTGCCCACTTTTGTGGAGGGGTCAGGAATATCAGCCTCCAAGTAACAATTTCCATAATCCAGCGATAGCTTCACGTTACTCTAGTCAACTTCAGTCAACTCAAGCTCTGTATGAAGCCCTCGTAGTACGGCTGCGAAACAAACCCAAATTATCACCCATGCACTCCCGTCTTTGACAGCTGGTGTTTGTGTTGATACACTCTTTGATTTTTGAAATGTGGTGCTGTGTATTGATGGCAAAACAGTTTCACTTTAGTCTCACCTGTCCGGGGACATTGTTCCAGAAATCTTGTGGTTTGTTCAGAAGTAATTCTGCAAACTAATGTAAGATAAGCCATGCTGCCATGTTTTGTTTGGTTTTTATAGAAAAAAGGACACATTAAAAACTGTTAATTTTTTTTCTAATTGCACTATCATGAACTTTAACATTTAACATGCTAACTGAGGCTTCTCGAGACTGACAAGCGGCTCTTTGGATTTTGCTGTGCATTGCACAGTCTTGCCTTGGGTAGAATTTGCTGGGATGTCCACTCCTGGGAAGATTGTCGTTGTTTTAACACATATCTGAATACTCAAGGTCAGCAAACTGTCAAACCCTTGGTGATGATATATGGACCCTGCTTCCAGGTCCAAACTACTCTTCCTTTATTAAGGCTGTTGTGTTTTTAATGTGTTTTAATGCTTTGTTGTATTTAATCTGAACAAGCCCCTAAAATAGTCAGTCATCACTTTCGGCCTCTGTCAGTTTTTATTACTACTATTCATTTTAAAGCTCGGTTTTTAAAACCTGTAACTAGAGCCCAGCCCATGCAGCAGTATATTAATGTATAACCTCGTATTGTGGATGGATTATCTCAGTTGTTCTCCTGATTGAAGTTTGGTCAGTTTACAGCATCCTGCCATGCAAATGCATTTATCCCTAACCATCAGGAACCCTCATGATAACTTTTATTGAGTGGAAAAAAGTTAGCATTCATCCTCCAGCTTCTGTGTTTATATTATGCTAACCACAGTTGTGTAGCTAGCCACCAGCTAGCCCAACTTCAGTAACCCTACAAAATTTACTGCTGTTTAGTTTTCTGTCTTCGTTTATGTTGGGAGTGAGTCAGATTGTTACTTTGTTACACCTAGTAGACCAGCCACACTGATCATTGTATTAAAGTTGAAAGAATTTAGACAATTTATAACTTTTAGTGATGGCATAGTGTTCATTTTACTTTTGGACCAGTAGTAGAGTTTCGACCTGGAAACAGCTAATGACATCAGATGTAAAGACTGTTTTAAGCCCTAACAATTAGGGTGCACTTACTTTCTCACAGGACTGCGGTAACATAACTCTGCATTAAATTACAGCAAAGGTTAAAATTAGTTAAAAAGTAAATAATTTTTTAAAAAATCTGAATAAAACATAACTAAAATTATTAAATAAAAAACAGTAAAAAAAATTTGCTCAGTAGATGTCATGGCATAAAACTAGACTAGAACACTCACTGGTAAAAATATAATTAGACTATGCTAGATTTGAAGTGTTTGAATAAATATTATAACTTTATGATATCATTCAGAATCCTTTAGAGTTCTAGTGTTCAAAGTTGTTCCTCAGAAAATGCCACACGAGCACATTTGAAAGGGAGGTGTTGGGGGGATATGAGCAGGAGGTGTAGGGGCTGAGAGGTGGGGTACAGAGGCAGGGGAGAGAGTGGCCCTGGCCGGGCTGCAGGCGGTTTTGCGGCTGAATAAATGAATGAATGAAAGGCAGCACGGTGGTAACCTGATCCGCGCGGGTCGGCCTCATTGTGCTTGGCTGGAGCTCGCGCTGGCTGGCTCTCCGATTGTCTCTGGAACGGGACAGAAAACACTCCCAGGACCTCGCGAGCCCTACATTATTCAGCACGCGTGCCTGAAAAAAGGTAGAGCTAGGGAGAGTGAGAGAGAGAAAAGGGGCAAGAGAAGAAGAAGGGAGAGAGAAAAAAGAGGAGGAGGGGACCGCTGGTTGGAAAAGCTGGCGCGTAAAAGGAGCTCAGTCCCATCTCAGTCAGAAGCCGCTGTTACCGTTATTACCGCCCCTGGGAGCACGTGAACGACCATTAGGCTACTTCTCTTGTTCGTTTGTTTTATTTAACGTCCCACCAGCGGTCGGTGCCGCAGTTTAAACTGAGGTGAGCGCCGAAGAAGAAGAAAACGTAGGAAGAAAAGAAGAAGTAGCCGTCAGTCCGTTTCCTCCGCCGGTAAAAACCTAAAACTAATCCCGGTTATTATTCGCCAAATAGCCGGTCTTAAGGAGCTCCGGAAATCAGCGACTTGCTGCACATCAATCTCCACTCAGGTAGATTAAATTATAACATAAGTAGTTCCTAAAACACAGCGGGGATGTGTCTGAGCATAAGTTTATCCTGGGAACTCATTCAGTGAAAGTAAAACGTTTGCTTTGGGTGAATGGCGTGCATGTCAGCTGGGGGGGGTCCTCTGGGGTTTGTTAGCATGCCGAAGGTGTTTTCAGCTGTTTATGTGTGTATGTGTGTGCTTCTGGTTAATAGAAACAGAACCTGTAATTACACTGAGTATCTTTAGAGTGGGAGGACACAGTATACTGCACTCTCCTCTACTGAGAGAAAAAGAGAGGGACAAGCAAAGGAGGTCAGTGGACCAGACTGGGTGCTGCAGTAGTCTCTACAGCATGTCTATCTCTCTTTCTCTTTGTGCGCCTCCTCCTCTGCATCACTTTAACCTAGATATAGGAATGACCTTAACCTGGTTTCCATCCCCCATCCAGCATAATGAATGACTGGGCAGAACCAGAGGGACGTTTTTTTGATGCTGCTATCAGTATTTGGTTTTGTTTTTTCTGTTACATTATTATAGCTTCTCTTTTCTTGTATCTTAATGGCTCATTTTTCAATGGCTTCTTCAGTTAGGTCACCTTGACCCTGAGCTGGAGGAGCAGCTAGGAAAATGGATGCATGGAGTGCTAATAGGTGTGCAGTTAAATAAAGGTCCTGCTGTTGTGATAAACACCTTGGTGAAGTTGCAGTATACACAGTTTCTGCCACGCCCCTGCCCAAAACAAAAAAACATACAGGTTGCATTTTTGAAGACTAAGTACATTATGTTAACATTTTATTTTAAAGGTGAGGTAGTCGTAAATGTGCTTGTGTGCCACAGAGTAATATGGGATTATAGTAATAAGGGAAGCTAGAGAAAGAGCTGCCAAATTAAGCCAGACTTTTGTTTGCTGGAGATTTTTTTTTCATTCTTTTCTTTGCTCATAGCTGTTGCCAAGCAACTTGAAATTCTTTACTTTGAAAATCTTCATGCTCACTGGTGAATGGACATTGGCTAAGCTGGATTTCTTCTTTTTTTTTGTTATCAAATCAATCAATGACTTGACTTGATTCTGGAAATGTTTATCACTGTACTGTTTTCTGTTTTCAGTAGAAGTATATATTCCTGCTGTTGGAGCTAACAGCAAATAAACATTTTAGCTTGACCCTGTTTTCTTATCACTCCCAGTTTTGCTGATTGATTTTGATCTCATTGATTGATTTTACTTCATAGTAGATTTTACTGTAGATTTTACTTGAGTGCAGCTTGCTGGAACAATGCCAAAGGCATGATAGAGGCTTTGAACATTCTTCCAGTCATCTTTTAAAGAGATTTTTTTTTTCCTCATTTGACAGCATGTGTTTATTTTCACTTGGTTTACACAGCAGTTTCAGTAATACAGGCAAACAAAGCCAACTGGAAAGAGGAAGTAAGGAGACCAAGACATTATTGAAGCAGTATGATGATGGAATTTTAACCCAACCAGGAGTGAAATCTTTGGGGCCGATGCATAGACACATTCGATTCTTAAGTCCTGTTATGAAGCTGTTTTCAACTTGGATAGTGCTCCTTTCTGACTTTAATGATGACTATAATTTATAAAATTAACTTTTTAATGCTTTGTACAGTATGGCCCAAAAGTAGCAAGTGATGAGCACATACAGTCACCAGGAACTAACACGTTAGGAAAAACCGTCAAAAATTGGAAACTGCGGTGTGTGCAAAACTATATGCAATCAACTTGCGACCTTGTTACCTTTGAAATGGTTGCTTCAAAGACAAGGACCAGGTCTGTTAAGTGGGAACCTCATAGATTTGAAACTGAAATTTTGAAATTCCTTCACAAATAGAATAGCAGTCAGTCCAGGTTGATGAAGGACAGAGATGCACTGTAACTTTGTTTTAATTTATTGTTGTTATTTAATTTATAACCAGAATATGGCCACTGGCAAACAGTTGAGTTAAGTCCAGTCCCCTGCTGAAAAGAGACGAGTTGTGGAGGAGTTTATCTGCAGAGACTGACCCAGTCTGAGTGCAGTATTTGCAGCAAATATTTGCAAACCTCCGCTACACTGTCTGAGAGTGATTGCAGTCAGTCTGAGTCAGATCTCTATTGTTTGGAGACAGGTTGCCTCCCATTAGGCGACCTGCACAAGTGCCTTCCAATAAAAATTGTTTTGCTAAGAGATTGAGGATGTTGTAAACTCAACCAACCAGTCGGTTGTGTTAGTAGCTATGTATAATCATTTTTGACAGCAAATTTATTGAAATCATCAGGCAACCAGCATTTATTCCTATTAGCGAGGATGTTGCCGCCCAATTTTTACGCTAGTATTGTCAAACTTAAAGTGATTACTGTGGTAACAGAGAATGGAAGCCAAGGGCCATTTTCCCATACGACTGCACAACTGGAAGCCTTTTTGCAACCGGAAGACTCGCCTCCGGATGACCATTAAAAAAAACTTAGGCACTTTTATTATTGTATTTAGAGGCTTAATTTTTCTGGGAGGGGCGGGGGATTTCTGATGATGATATTCTTTCGAAGTTTACCTGGCATGTCCCCTCCTGCAGTGGCGCTCTGGTCTAAGAGCCAGGCCTATCCCACAGCCTGAGGACCACTGCTTTATAGGGCGATTGTGGCTCAAAGAGTTGGCACTTCGTCTTGTAATCAGAAGGTTGCCGGTTCGAGCCCCGGCTCCAACAGTCTTGGTCATTGTCTCCTCGGGCAAGACACTTCACCCGTTGCCTACTGGTGGTGGTCGGAGGGCCCGGTGGCGCCAGTGTCCGGCAGCCTCGCCTCTGTCAGTGCGCCCCAGGGCAGCTGTGGCTACAATGTATCTTGCCGTCACCAGTGTGTGAATGTGTGGATGAGTGAAATGTAAAGTGCTTTGGGGTCCTTAGGGACTAGTAAAGCTATATAAATACAGGCCATTTATAGTAGTATATTCATAAATACATGTAATAATCAAAAAAAATAACTGATTTAAATTTGACCATTGTACAAATCAAAATATTCTCTTTGTGAAGCATAAAATTGCGCCCAGCACACCTGTCTAAAATATAATGGGGTCATAAATCACGTCACAGGGTCACTTTACTTTCTAAAAAGCTTGCTCTCCTGATGGTCTATAACTCTCACATAGCGTGACAAACCACCCCGTTTCCTACAGAACTGTATCTTTGTAAAGCACAGACAATTAGCCCAGTCAAGCCCATCGTGAGATTCTGGCCCTTGTCTATTGAGTAAAATTCAAAGTTTAGAGGTAAACAGGGTTATGGTAGAGATTCAATTCTGTTTTATCACCCAAACTCTATTTAGAATAGCTGTTCATGCGTGTTGACTATTTTGTTGGGTCATCATTTGAAATCGCTAGCTGGTTCTAGAAATAATGAAGCCACAGAGCAAACTGCCAATTCAGGCAGACTGTTTGCCAATACCTCTGTTAGGCCCAGTGACAGAAAAAAATCACAGCCAGCTCTCCAATACGATTCTATAGTTGATGACAGGATGTATCTACCATACTGAATGTCCCATTGAGACAGTCAGTGGCTGTTAGAAAAGCACATTTCCATCCACACCCCTCTCAGCACTATGGATAGTGCAAGGACATTGACAGGAACAACAAAGTTATCAGTGATGTCTACCTCAAATCTCTCCTACTTCCAGGAAAGACACACACACACACACACACACAGCAACACAATCACAGGTTACGTAACAGCTGTGTGTTTGATAATGCTAAGGCTTGCTGAGCCAAGTGTACAGAGGTGGAAATAGAAATGGGGTCCTGCAGGAGGGATGGGATGAGAGAGGCTGACAGGCTGACAAAGGATAATAGATACGGGGATGGATAAAGGGTGGAGAGGTTTGTGGTGGTGTTAGTTGGAACAGTGGATGGAAAAAAGGGGGGGGGGAAACGTGAGAAAGGAGGTGGAGGATGCTGTTAAGAAGCCCGTCTAACCTCAAAGTTTTCAAAGTGTCGTTGACATTAACTGTCCAATGGCCTTTTAACATGAGTAGTGCTCAACAGATGCAACACATTGTGGCAATACAGTAGACTGTGACCTCTTTGTACGCAAATACTAAGTGTATAATCAGCTGACAATGACTGGATGACATGAATAGGAAAGACAACATGTGGCTTGGGTGTTTGTGATGGAAAGCATGTCATGTGAAAGCTCCTCAGGCCAGTTAATGAACTGAGCCTTGAAAATTTTTTTTTTTCCCAGCATATAAACAAAGCCTCTTCATTTCTGTGCATGTCTCAAGTAGCTGGAATTTTAAGTAGTTCTTTGGGGTGTGAATAACACTCTGTTGCTATTTTTGTTTAGCTCATAGGTCTCGATGACAGCTAAAAGTGACTAAGGGACACAGTGGCGTCTTTCTGATTCTGTTTTATTAAAAAAAAAAAAATTCAACAAATAATGTGAAAAAAGGCACATTGACACAATATAAAGAGAGCAGATTTGAAGAGCTGAAAGGCCAAGGTGCTTTTGTCAGTTTTGATGTAGCTTTTTAAAGTAGAATGGTCATTTTGTATTGAAAGTGTATGTAAATGAAATCAAATGCAGGGGCTGGCAAGAGTTTCCACAGCTTTGATTACATGTACAGTGAAATTTAGGAATACACAGCAAAGTAATGAAACAGAGAATATGGGTGACACTAACCCTCCAAACTCACCTGCTTTTTCTAAAACTGTGGGCTAGGGTTAGGTGATTGGACAAATATATCGACTGTCGGCGATTGTTTTTACAAGGGCGATTTATTTATAAGTTTGCTAACAATGATGGAGCTAATAGATGCAGTCAACAGAAAAACAAAATAATAGCACTGTTTTAACAGCACCCTCTTTCATCTGCGAGCACCCTCCTCAGAGTGCAACCAAATGCTTGTTGATAGAGCTGGTGATAGCCTAGCATACTTAGCTGGATGGTGGACACGAACATGCTCATACAAGTTAAACGGGTTTGAGTACTTTGCTCGCACTTTACAGCTGCACAAGCGGCTGATCCTTACACCTTCTGTAAAGAGTCTGGTAGCTCATTTGAAAGAAATCCAAGCTTTTTTCTGTAATTTCATACTAATTCACAAACAGTACTTAATTATGCATCGGGGACTGCAACCCAAATCATGCCTCAGTCACATTGGAGTAAAAACAGGATGGCAACTTCCATGCAACTAGAAAAAAATCAATGTTTGCCCTGTGATGTTATTGAATTTAGCGAGCCTTTGCAAGTAGCTAAAAGTAGTTGTCTTGTGGAAGGAGTGGTCCCCCAGAGGTTGAACATACACCACCTCTGACAGCACTCCCTGACAGACAGATTAACATGGGGTTGTAAATAATTGGTTGGCAACACATTTCAGTCGATCTCAGTCAGAATGTGTATCAAAGAGCGCAACTCATCTGCAACATGCCTCTTTTTTTTTTTTTAGTAGGGAACTTGACTCGGTCGTTTGCTAACTGGTTGTGTACTGGTTATATTACTATATAAAAGCCAGGCTGCTGAGTGCCTATGTTATTTTGTAGTCAAATCACCACACTGAAGCAACTACTTCACTTAAGTAAAAGGAATAAACGTGGATATCTGTTTTAGCAAGAATTATAACTTTATTTTAACATTGGAACGATTAAGGGGTTTTCAAATAATTCCTTTATGAAGGACAAAAAAATTCTGATTTGGACTTTTCAAAATGAGGGAATAGTGTTTCTTTAGTTGCGTAAACAGTAAATTAAACTGTTGTTATAAACAGTTTAAGTTAACTATTAACTGTTGTTTGCATTATTTTAATTGTCTGGAGCCAGGTAATACACTACTGTATCCAGTAGTGAATTAAAAAGTTTGAATTCTGCTTCTAAAACAAGCCAAAAGGTCATTTTTTTTGCCACATTCCAGCTTAGAAATTTTTTCATCCAGTGTATTGCTATTTGGGCTTGAGGGAGGAAGAGAGCTAGAGGGATACAGGAAATACAACAATACAATCCAGCTATGTAATGGCCGCCAGTACACAAACTCCACTACCCGCTATTGTCCACAGCATCCACCAAGTATTGTTGTACTGTGCAATAGAAGCCATTCATTTAACACAAAGCGAGATCAAGCCACCTGCTATCACAAATGCTGTTTACAACAGCACATCAACAAAGACAATGAAAGTGCATTTCAAAAATGCAGAGGACACAACGCAAGAGAACTGCTCTTAGACATAACACTTTTATACTGACATGGTCAGGAAACAGAGAGCTGAATCGCCTGTAGACGGAATAGTTTGGCTCAAAACTGAAGCAATAGAAAAATCAGTGTTGCATGGAAGTAAGGAGGGATGATGACCTCTATTGCCAGGGCTACATGTTAGTACACAAAAGCCTATTGTATGTCAGCTTTAGAGTGGGGTATCAGAATCCCATGTAGGCTTTAGAGTTTACAGAATATGTGAGGCAGGCTGGGTGTTGTAACGTCAAGCCAGAAAGGTAGAAGCTGATGTCCAGCAATCTGGTTACTAACAAGAAGAACGCCTTATTTTTCCTTTGGGTTCAGCCAGAGTTGCAATCAGTTGCACCGGATTTGCAGTTGCTGATGCTGTAATTTTTTTTTTTACAATTTCTCTCTAAGAGGTGTGAAAAAGTTTCAGGGATGTTTGTGCGTAATGACTGATTCTGTTGTACAGTACTGGGGGGGGGGGGT
>VUQR01010702.1:24307-54690 GCA_015108515.1 Hemichromis elongatus | reverse complement strand
AACCATTCCCTTTTTTTTTTTTTTTTTTTAATGCATGAATGTAACAATCCGCAAGGATTCAAAGGTTTTGTTAGAATGCAAATTTGTTGTTATTAAGAGTTAAACTATACAGAGAAACAAAACTGATCTCGCTCCTGGTTGCAAATATGCTTTAGTTGGGCATTTTAACATGGGAGTCTATGGGGGCTGACTTTTGGAGCCAGTTTCGAGTAGCCTTTGGCATAACTGCAATTTGAAGCTTGACTTCATTTTGCAGCCCCAGAGGTTGCTGCTTGCCTGCAGGGTTTGTGGTTTCTCGTGACCTGGAAAAAATATGTCACTCATTGAGAACTTGCCTCAAGGATTCCAGATTTCGCTGCGGTTGGGCTCCTATGTTGAACTGTCAGATTACCCTTCGCATATTAGGTACTGCACACTGTATTTTTAGGGTTTTGTTGTTTTGGGCGTACAATATGTGAAAAAAGTTACTTGTAACTTTATGCATGAGTATTATGGTGGGGGTAGAGTTGTGTCTTTCTGCCTTGCAGTGATAGTTAAATGTGTCGTTCGCTGTGTTTTTAATCAATCATGATCAACTTCCATGACATAAGATTGCTCTGGGCATCAATAGTGTTGACCCAGTTGCATGGATTCACACATAGACTAGCACACATGACTACACAGCCACTCACACTCCTGCTGTCCTCCTCAGTCTGTGACTCTCTTTGTTTTCTCATCTTTCACGGTTCCTCTAATACATCCAATACTAGGTTTGCAGTAATTAGCTTATCCCTAAATCACTAGCACCGGCATACAGAAATGACTATCACAAGTTTCTTTGTTCATTACAACCTGCTCTGAAATTAATCTCCCCGGTGCCTATGCGATAATTGGGTTAGTGTCCCACTTTTCTGTGACCAGTTTCTCTTCATCATATGGCCCAGAGTTATTTCGAGCCTGGGAACTCACTGATGGCTTGCGATTTGTCAGTTCAAACAGGGGCACTTAAAAGGGGCAGGAGTGGCACAGCTCACATTTAGTTTAAGATTTAAGTCGTTTTTCATTGTGGTCAGGACTGAATTCACAGTGAGGATATCTCCTGTCAGGCTCAACTACAACTTTTTCTGGGCTTTTTTTTTGCCTTAGATCAGAATAATCTCTCTGACCTCTGTTTTCCACATACTCATACTGATTTCTTTCAGTTTTATTAAGATCTGAAAAAAACATACTCGTTAATACTAAAATTAAAAGCTGTGAAACATGACATTTCACACCTGATAGTCAAAGGAAACAACATAAGTGAGTATGCTTTATGCCTCTCTCGGTGTATCGCATCTGGCTATGCTTCTTTTCATTACATATCGGAAGTTACCAGTAAAAAGGAGTTAAACAGAGCAAATTTATTTGTCCCAAAGGTTGGGAAATTACTATTAGAAGCACACAAAGTTTTAAAACCTATAGCAAAAACAAAAAGGCTTGCACAAGGTAAAATAGCTGTTTAAAATAAATACGATACATAGGGATAAAACTGCTTATTAAAGTAAAAATTAACCAAATTATAGAGCGCTATTAGATAGAAAATAAAATTTCTACAATTTCAATGAATATTAAGATAAATGTCATGTAATTAAGACATTTCTAAACAAAATAAAAACCGATATTATTGTCTGATGTAAGAAAGATTTCCTGTATTTTTTTCTTGTGGCGGTGGAGCCGAAACAAGTAAAGTGTTTAGCCCCCTGTTCTGTAAATGTACCCACATCCATATAACATACTCAGAGAATAAGTTGTCCTATGATCCAGCAAACACACTCAGTGAGACACGCAAACAGCGTTAGAGAGACCCTTGAATACAAAGACTGATTCATATAATTAGGTAGTGCCTGTGTATTATCTTTAACAAGGGGGACAAGCCCATCAAACAGCATGAAAACCAACTAGCAGGTTTAGATTTATCTACTAAAAGCACTAATAGTAAAATACTTTGAAGCGGCGTGGTTAAATTAATTTTATTAAAAGGTGAATACAGACAGTGAATCATACTAACCTTAATATGAGCCTGAGTTAAATGTCCTATGCTGATGATGACAGAGGAAAATATCATTACTCTCTTATCAGCCCCTCCTATTTTCTTCAGTCATCATCTCCTCATCATCGCCTGCTTCTAGCTGTCGGCTCCATTCCGACAAGAGTTGTAGGTTAAAGGCAAGCAGCATGCCGGGTGGAAAGAGAGAGTTTGCGCAGGAAGGGAGGAGGCACAGGATGGATGTTTTGTTGCCTGTGCATATATGAGGGCTTTCACAGAAGGGGTCTTTGTGCATGAGCATGTGCACGCGGGGAAAGACATACACAAATATACACCCTTAGCCAGTGACATCACAGCTTACCGCTGCAGCTCGGCAGGAATGTGATTGAGAAAGGAGAAGCTTTGTGGAGGAGAGGAAAAGAGATGGGAGGGGAGGAAAAGGAGGAGAAGAAGAGGAGGAAAAGGCTTGGCTAGGGAAAAGTCCGGCACTCCCACTATCGGGAACGAGACGGGCCAGGGCTGGACAGAGCTAAATAGGAAAACGGATAGCCCTTAAGGAAAGAAGACCTACGGATGTTATACAGCGCAGCTTTCAAATGTTACACCATGGAAGTACAGATATCTCTGAAATAGATTAATCCAGTTATACTTGAAGACACCAGTAGGTGAGTAGTAACTAGTAATTTTAGTTTGACAAATTCCTTTTTATGACATTTATTTACATCTAGTTATTAAGTTCATAAGAGTATACTTTTGGGAGATACATGGTAAAATATTCTCTTCACGTTTTCTTAGTTTCTTAAACATGTTAAAGTGTTTGCAAGAAAGAAAAATCCTGCGAACTGTCAGCTGGAGCAGGCAACTGTGAACTTGAACATAGTAACAGAGAAGAAGGGAAAGTGATAGAAGAGGCAGAGAAATCCAATCCAAGGCAACACACCCTGACAGATTTTTGTAGGTTACGTATGCCAAAGTTGAAATGCTGTTGATTTGTTTGTCCAGATGTTCATGTTAAACTGCGCACTTTTGGGCTGATTAACCCCAGCTGTGAATCCCCCCTCACTCAGTCCACCTGTCTGGCTGCTGTCATTGCCAACCTATTACTCATTCTGGATCAGTTAAACCCACTAATTTATGTCATGAAATTTCAAATTGTCTAGCGTGAATAGTGATTAAACAATAAAGATGTAGTGAATAGCACTGTTTGGCCTGGGTCCCCAATCCAGGGTGTTTGGGTATTAGGACGCAGGGCTAAACCGGCACCAAGCTCTGGTTACCACACAGGATCATATTCAGCCAGGAAACAGATACGACAACACTGGCTGTACTGGGTTGCACAGAAGTGTAGTGTGAGTGCTTGTGTGACTGCATCATCATACTTTCACTTCATGTTTGCCATGTGTTTTGGTGGATTTGTGTGCTCCAGCGCAAGACCATGACGTGATACTAAAGTTATGGAAATTGAGCGTGTGTGAGTGTGTGTCCAGCCTGTGAGTCATGAAGTGTGTGTCCATGTAGTACTTGGGTAAATTCTTATCTTATTGAGTATGTTCCCCACTACCACCACCCAACATCTCCCGCATGCAGCTATTATGTGTGTTCAGATACAGAGTTTGTGTGTGCGTGTTTGTGATTTTTGGGTATCACAGCCAGAGCCTAAGCATTTCCAGATGTGATGGCTGGAGACAGGCAGAGAATGAGACAGCATTAAGACAGAACATGTGACTCATATAGAGTCATGATTGTATTCCACTGAATTCTCACCCAATATAAAATCATAATAAACATAATGTAACTGAATATGTTATAGTAAGATGGGTGCAGGACTATTTAGACTGCTAATGTCATGTTTTACACTCATGTTACTCTTACAGCCAAAACAATACTATTTTACCCTTCATGTACATTTGACTGCTTTTGGAAACATAACAGCTATTCGGCACATGTGTGAAGTTTTCAAACATTCAAGCACATTATGAGCTGTGTCTCTTTTCCATAGACAGATGGCTTCTTTTCACACTCACAAACAGATGCATGCAGATAGCATTGCTCCCTTAGCCAGACAGGGAAGGTGTACAGTGTCCCTCATCACAGGTATTAGAGTCCAAGCCTTGAGGACAGCCAGTTATGCCTGGAATGTCAGTTCACCTCTATTGGAGTCAGGAACCCACACACACACACATGCACACATGCACACCTGCTATACAAATATACACACACTTGAAAGAAAGCACTCTTGCATGCATGCACCGATGCACAGCTACAGTCACATACACACTCCTTTTGTGTGTGTGTAGCAGAATAGCACTGCATATGAAACATTCCTGTAGTGTAGTACTGTTTTCCCGTGGCAGTAACAGGATATCCTCCCCCTCTGTACTGTCCTGCCTGCTGGACACGGACTCCTACACACACATTCCTGCACATAAACACACACACACACACACACACATATAAATGTGTGTAATATTTCCAGCAGGTCAAATAAGTAGACAGAGGAGCTTATCTGGGCGTGAGTGTGTGTAAAAAGAAGGGACATCTGGTCCTCACATGATCCTGAATATAATTAACTGGGTGAAAAATCTTTTGACTTGTTGAAGGCAGAGTGTGAATGTATGAGAGATGAGAGACGAAGGAAGGATAAAAAGAACCTTGAATTCCTTTTGCTGAAATGATAAAGTAGTAGCAGAGGCATTATAAGTAGAAGACTCGGCACTCTCTCAGCAAAGATGGTGGTAGCAAAATAACTTCCAGGATTACATAAAAGGACTTTAACTAATTTGGGGAAAGTTCAAACAACTTTTTGTGCAGTTTTTATTAGATTTGAGTTACGATTTGTTCAGTGTTTATGAAATTACAATAAAATGAGGTAATGCTTCAAAACACTTGACCAAATACATGCCCTGTGGCATCATGTCTGTGAAGTTTAGAGACTTGCTTGTGATAAAAGTAATAAGACAGCCTGCGATTAGTTTTATGATTAATTATAAAATTGGTCTTAGTCAAAACTGAATCGCTCTTTTGAATGGTGTTTTTGTTAGCTGTCCTTGTGTCTCTAGAGGTATCGCTCACTGTATCAGTACACTGGTTTTGTCTGCAGGATTGGGTCAATATCTTTTGATTCCATGAATGCATTTCTTTTGTATGACTTTTTTTTTTTCCCGGTGTCCCTCCTTGAGAATTTGATTCTGTAAATAATTAACTTTAAAGCCCAGCTGCTGTATTGCAACACGAGGTAGAGGCTCATTCCTTATCGTTGACATGAGAAAGAGTTAAGCTTTGCACACATATTGTTCTCATTAGCAGACATAGTGCTGAAGATATTGGGTATTGTGAGGTTGTTGTTAAGTAGCGTACTGTGTGGGTTGCATACATACACCTTCAAAAATACACGAGGAAATGTTTTGTTTGTTTTTTCCTGGCAGGCAGTGGGAAGTTAGAGTGGGAAGAAGAGTTGTTATACTTTTGGATAATTACTGTTTAAATTTGATTTTTTTTTAAATCATGATATGTCTTTCACTGCACACCTTAAATAAATATCTCTAAAATTCGAAACATGCCTCAGAGTGATAGTGAAAACTGTAGTTCATGCAATAAAGTCTTCTAGGCTGGACTCATCATTATCGGGTTGGTCTAAAAGTTGCCTAAAAAGTCCCCCAGTTCATCACTTGAGTGTTGGGTTGTTTTTTTGTCCAGGATACTGTAGGTTCTTACAATATAAAGCACTGTGAGGTGATTGTTGTTGTGAATTGGCTCTATATAAATACACTTGAATTAAATTGAATTGTGTTTTTGATTATTTTTATTTCATTTTCACATTTTGTTTTTATTTCAGTTCAGTTTCATTTTCATTCCCGACTTGGTTTATTCATTTGTTTCAGTTTAGTTTGTGTTTGAAAATGTTTGGTTTCAGTTTTGTTTTTGTTCATTTCAGCAGTTTGATTTATGCCTTTTAATTTTTTATTGTATGAAAGGTGTAAGAGATGGGCAGGATTTAGGAAAATCATTACAAGAAATACTATATAAACACAGAACTTTCTGTCTTGTAGACATCCACAGTCTCAATAAACAACTCCATCAAAGCGTAATCATGGGAAGCTGTTGTGTATTTTATATACAGTTTTAGTTTTTAGGTTAGTTTTGATTAAATGTAAAAACTTTGGTAGGAAGATGTTAATATATTGCCAAACCTGTTCTTGATTGCCATATCACAACAGTCATTAGCAGATTTCCGTTAACATTTGTAAAGACAGTAATTTCCCAGAGGATAAATATTAATAAACGCCACGCTCTCCTCCTTTTTCCTCTAGCACCAGCCTGAGACTGACATTTGTGGTTTCTGGTAAAATCTCTGAACTATTGAATGGCTTGTAATAAATTCTGTAAGCTGCTCTTTGAGTCCCATTTTCCAGTCAAAATATTATTCATGCTAATGCCTTAAAACCTACAACAACAAAGTAAATCTCTATCAATTTTAGTTGTCGTGTACCCCAATTAGCCAACATTATACATTAAATCCAGATAAGGGGGGGTCAATAAAATCATGATTGAGCTGGCATTTTAAGCATGCTGATGTTAGTAATTAGCACAAAACAACACTGTCACCAAAGACTTACAAATCCATTAGACAGTGTTTTGGTTTTTAGACTTGTATTGTTATGTTACATTAGATTTTACAGAGGTTTAAATTTAATACACTTGATTTAGACATTTGGTTGTGTACCTTAAGAGAATGTGCTGATAGACAGATGGATAAATAGAGAGTATGGAAGCACAAAGGGTACCAAGATGCCCTCAGACAACATTTTTATTAAAAGGGAGATAGAAGAGAGAGCACTAAAAAAAGATGAGAAGGGAGGTGAAGGGAGTAGAAAGGAAATTTTTCCTTGTTCCTGGTGACATATTTTCTACTAGTAAAAAGGAAACCAACATTTTTAGTGAGTAATGTCCAGGAAAAGAGAAGGTCAATAAAGGCTGAACTGTGTAAACTTAGCTGCTTATTAATGGTTTATCTGGAATGTGAAGGATGATTCATTAAACCAGGTTGAGAACCTGGTCTGTACATAGTAATGCTTCAATCAATTTGTCTCTTACGAGACGCTCAGCTACTGCCTGTAAAATTCTTCTTCGAATGACTACAATTCATATTTAATTTTTAAAAGTGTATTTATAGAATAAAACGTAATATAATGTAAAAAAAAACTTCAATGATTGATTGAACATCACCATTTTGCATTATCTGGTGATATGTGCTTCATAATGTTGTGACATACTTTCAAATCATGTTATAATAACTATGATGTAACCGTGTTAGCTGACCTGAAGTCACCTGTGTATTTTTATAATGTTGTGCAGTACATATTAAATTCCATTAGAAGATATATAGCAGTTGTCTATCAGTCATACAATGAGTTGGAACTGGCCTGGCCAGCACCACATTAGGAAAATCTTTTGGGTTTGGATAACATTCATTTCTCTCAAAATAGCTACTGACGACTCTGAACCTGGCGCTTAATCTTAAACACTTAAGTAAAGCTCCTCCTAGAAAAGATGAGTGGATGCGTTTAAAGGTGTATCTCCAACATGAAATGTCTTTAAAGCTGACATAGCAATCAGAAGTGCTTTCATAGTTGTAGCAGTCGTCAGTCATAAAGGAGCAACTGTGTGTATTTTGTCGCCCCTTAGTGGTGGGAACCAGTCAGAACACACTGTTCTGCTGCAATGCAGACCAAAAGAATTCATGTGTAAATTAATGTGTCTGAATAATAGTAGTTAGAAGAGTCTGACCTTTCAAAATAATAACTAAAGTTATTAGATGTCCACATCGATCGTCAGTTAGCTTCAGCCTGCAGAGTGTCTGAAACACCTTTGTTTCTTTGTTGACAGAAGTCATGGCAAGCAGAGGATGTCAGTGACTCAGTCCCGAGAGAGCGAGCCCTGAAAACTGTCAGTTTCCAGGAGTCAGTCAGCGTTATTACTGACAGGCCTGCAGTCATGGAACTGGGGAGCCAGCAGATCCAGCACGACCGTCTCAGCAGTCCCAGTAACAGAGCCCACAGTCCAGTTGGAATGAAAGTAGAGACTCCTGACAGTGAGGTGGTGCAGGTATACAGATCAAAACAATAGTTGCCTAAAACGTTTTAACTTCTTGTTTTATTATTTGAAATTGGCAGCACATTCGGTCACAGTCTTTTTTCAGTAATTTGAAACGTGACTGTTGTTTCCACAGGAGATCTGCTACCTGGACCAGGTGTTAGATGCAGCCTCAGAAACACCCACAAATGGGAACTCTTCTCTGTCACATCACATCAAGCCGATCTGCGTACGTGGAATCTCTCCTTCTGTGTGTGTGTCGCCCTCCTCCCCCGTCGATCACCACTCGATCGTTGTGGAGGGACAAAAACAAACCACGTTTCTCCACCAGGACGAGTCTGCCGTTAAAACCAACGGACACGTGCAGGGAGACGAGTCTGGGGGCAGCAGGGCAAAGTTTGAGCTGCGAGCATTTCAGGAGGAGAAACGACCAGCAAAGCTGTTCACCCCTGGAGAGGAGCAGCAGGTCAGGGTGACGAGGAGACGCCCCTCAGAGGAGGTAATAGGCTGCTGGTTAATGTGTCAGACTGTAACAAATACACTATTCAGAAACACAGCCACAGGAGAACGCAGATTGTTTTATCAAATCAAGTGTTATGAAATAAAATGAAGTAAAACAACCAAATTGAGTTACTTGGGGTAGGTTTACCCCATTCACTAGCATGCTTTTGTTTATAATGATAAATAATTATTCTAACACAAAAAACAACAAAATGAATAAAAGGATTAGTACTTAATGCAAAAAATGTGCTTGGTTTTAATTGGTTAGTTTTAATACCAGAGGCCTAATGCTAGAGACCAGTGTTCCTTCATTATCACAATACAAAGTAAAAAACACATGGAAACATTTTTTTTATTATTATTATATTTCTGATAGAATGTAAAACCTACATAAGTAGAAAGGTCATGACTGAGATCACTGTAGTGTTACTGCCACATAAGACTTCATATTAAATTGTGAAATACTGACTAAGAGGAAGGATTTTTGAAATTGAAAGTGTGTGGCAACCCTGAGTAACTCATGATGTGACATCAAAGCCCAAAAAGACGTATGTAGTAACATAGAGAGAAGCAATGGTAATCCCCTAAAGTTATTTCAGCGGAAGGAGCTCACAAACTGTCTATGATCCTAATTGTAATATTAAAGTGCCATACTAAGGCTAGGGTCCAGAATTTACTCTCCCAGAGGCCTCAGAAGAAGCCATAAAACTAAAGGACCCTCCCACAATTGTTACACACTCATACACTGAAAGATTTGGCTAAGAGTGGGGATTTTGCGAGGTTACTATTTGCAAGGAGGACATCTTAATTTGTTGAGAAATTTTTCCCGTTATGCTGCAGATTTTCCAAGGAAGAAAAAGCTGCTGAGTAATGGAACAGACACAGAAAGAGCTTTAGTGGTTTATTCTAAAAAAAAATACTTAAGGCAGCTCTGACTGAGATTTATGAGCACCTTACACTGAATGAGACAAAAGACAAAACCTTAGTGCAACTGATTGTGTGACACTGACATTGCTTGAAAAGCTGTTAGCATTACTTGTAAGATGTTATCAACCAGTAAATACATGATAAAAACTTTCTTTGTTTCCCTGTTGGTGCACTAGTTTGTTGGAAATTCTCTTTGTACATTTTCACACTCTTCATCTCCTGGTTTGTTTTTCCATGTCAGGTTCAGGAATTGGAGCGAGAGCGTCAGGAGCTGATCAGAGACCAGGCAGTGAAGAAAAACCCTTCGATTGCCCAGCGCTGGTGGAACCCTCCTCAGGAGGTAGACCCCCATGTAACCTCTGGTTGTTGTTGTTTTTCTTTTTTCATTTAAACTTTGTCTTAATGACAAATTGATTTATTTGTCATTTTGTTGTTTCAAATCATTCAAGGTCCCTTTGGAAGAACAGCTAGAGGCAGATAAGCTTGAGTCTCTCAGGAAGTACCAGGAGAGGAAACAGCAACGACAGAATCACACTTACCCATACACACAAGTGAGACACACAAACACATTCACAAAACAAAGGAGCTCAGCTCACAAATGTGTTCTTTGACTTTGAGGAGGCATGATAAATTTGGACTGCAATAGATAAAATAAAGATGTCTTAAGCCTTGTTGTTATGCAGTTTTCTAATTGTCACTTTTGTATTCTGTACTGTCATCTGTGTTGCAGCCCCAGGTGTCAGGCCCTCCCACAATGGTAACTCTTGACACGGAGCTAACCAGGAAGGAGGACATCGTGGAGGAGCAGATCAACTTCTCCTCTGCCAGGAAGCAGTTTCTCCAAGGGGAGGCTACCAAGAAGGACGTAGCTCCTCACATATACTCTGCCAAACCCTTCTCGAAATCCACAGCCAGGGGCAGCCACGGGAGCAGTGACATTGTTGCAGAATCTGGGGAGACACATGTGACCTGGTCTGATGAAAGAACTACAGACGAATTCACATGTGCGCGAGCTGTGATGACAGTCCTACCTGAGGAAGAGGAAGCAAAAGGTCATTTCTATCCAGCTTTTCACCCAGAGGAGTCTGACTCAGGACTGGACGAGTTATCGGTCCGCTCTCAGGACACTACTATATTTAGCTTGGATAATATTTCCGACAGCGGGGCTTCGCTACCCCCTACGCCATTGCCACTTACCCCTGTGTCACCACCTACCCCTCAGCCAACTACTCCAGTCAACGGGCAGACGAGTGGCAGTCCAACAGAAGATGAGCTGGAGTACCACGCTGGGGTTCTTGTTCAAAATGCCATCCAAAATGCCCTCACAGCTGAAAACGGAGAAGACTGGCAGCAAGCTGACTTGAATTCTTCACAGCTGAGTACCCCTGCATCTCCATGCTCTGCATCCACAAGCAGCCCAGTGCCAGTTTCGTCCTCCCCTGTGTCTTCTGGTGGAGCCCCCAGTTTCCAGTCACCTGTGTCCTCCAGTCCTGCGCCATCTAACCCATCCCCACAGCCAGACAGGCAGCCAGTGGTGAAAGTTGTTCCCCAGGAGAAGCCATCAGAATCACAAGAGGCTCAGAAGCAACAGCAGTCCCCAAGTCCAGCACGATCACAGCTCCAGACGCCTTCTCCTCCACCGTCTCAGCCTGTCTCACCGCCACAGAGGCCCAGAGACGGAGGCCCCAGGATCAAAATCCAGTCCTCCTACACCAGAGCGCTTGCTTCCTCAGCTCCAACCCCAGCTCCTGTGCCGGCTCCTGCCACAACAGGTCCTGTCTCCAGGCCAACCCCTGTATACCGTCCCCCTTCTCCTCCAAGCCCAGAGAAGCCAGAGTTCAGCTACTTCAGTAAATACTCAGAGGCAGCTGAACTACGTAGCACGGCGGCAGCAGCACGAGGGCCTGAGGTGGAGGCGGCTAGCGGCCCATTCCGCCTGCGCTCCAAGAAGCAGCGAACTCTGTCCATGATTGAGGAGGAGATCCGAGCAGCTCAACAGAGAGAGGAAGAACTGAAGAAGCAGAGGGAGGCTCAGCCTACCGTTGTTGTCCGGCCCAGCAGCATTTCCAGCAGTAGTCACGGACCTGTGAGGTCGGGGATGCGGCACGCCACTATTTCCCACGCAGATAAGATGAAGAGCAACAGTTTGCCAACTAGACTCACATTGACAGCACGGACAGCACCAGGTTAGTTAGTACTGCATGTCCTCACAAGAGTTATACAGTCATCATATTAACCTGCTTATTAGTTTATTTTAAATGCCAGAATATATTCCCAGCATCCTCAACATTACTCAGCTGAAGAGCTAATGGGTAAATGTTAGCATGCAAATTTGCTGTGACTAAAAGAAAAAGAGTTTTGTTAGCTTTTCCATAAGAGTTTTGTTAGATTGACAAAAGTGCCAAGATTTTAAAATATTTAAATAAAGTCCAGGTAATTCTTGCTAGGTTTGCAGACCAACATGTATATCACGTTTTTTTGAGGACTGCATGCATACTCATAATCCTTTAAAGGTGCTTTCACATGTTCAAACACATTATTTTCAATTGCTTGCACTACACAATGATAATATGTTGCAGACAACAGATGGGAACCATTCAAATTCATATTGTATTCCTGAACTGAATTATTCTATAGTGTTTGAGTTTGCATTAAAGTCATAGGAAGAAAAGCCTTTTGTTAGAAACAGTCTAAAAAACGGCTGGCATTAGATGGTCATCAACTAATTGGAAGGTTGTCAGATCCATCCCTGATTCCTCCAGTCTGTGTGTCAAAGTATCCTTAGGCAAGATACTGAAGATTAAGATGCTCTTTACTGCGTCCATCTGAGTATCTATGTGTGTGAATTATAGATAGAAAGCACTTAGGTATAGAAAAAGTGCTTGTGTGAATGGGTGTGAACGAGGCCTGTTGTATAAAGCTAGATTTTGAGTGCTCCAGTAGAAAAGTGCTATATAAGAATAAGTCAGTCCAAAAGGCCACAAAATGATTGCATGCATGTTCTTTCCTTAGTCATAGCAGGCAGAGCACAGGTTTTCTGTGTCTTATGTATGTCTAAGAACAATGAAACAATAAAAATGTAACAATAAGTCAAAACAAAATAACTAAAAAAAAAGCTTTTTTATTTTTGGTTTGCAGGAAAGATTGAGAAAGTTCGACCTGCGCCACCTGTCTCCCCCTCGACCTCTGAAGGAGCTCTGTCCGATGCTGGCAGTGAGGACTCTGGAGGATCAAGACCCAAAAACTTCATGCAGACTCTTATGGAAGACTACGAAACGCACAAAGTGAAGAGGAGAGAGAAAATAGAGGACAACAGTGTAAGTATTTCAACCCAGGAAAAGAGAAAAGACTAGACACAGAATAAGAGAAAGAGCCTGAGGTTCTTTTCACTGCAAAATCAAAAGCTTTCTGTTGCAGAAAACATGTAATACAAAGCAAAACAGACTAACATAGTAGCTGTGAGCATCAGTTATTATTAATTCCCTTATTTTTGCAAGTGAAAGTGTCAAGAAATGACCCAGTTTGTCACATAATATGTATTTGTTCAGCCGGCTTTGTTTAAATCACCTCCCCTAAATGCCAACACCCGTGACCTGGTATGAGCACATACTGTACATCACCAAAGGGAAATTCCCAGCCTGAAAGAGAAGACAGTCAAACAGTCAGAGTGAAAGTAAGAGGGGCTTTTTGTCCTGACCCCATGTTTTTGTCTTTTTTTTTTTTTTGTTTCATATTAAATGTAATTTGACACCAGAGTGCTCATTTATTCAAAATGGGGTCTCGTGAAAAGGTGAAAGGTTTGGCACGCAAACGCAAAGACATTATTAGAAATGTTGTGAAATTCAGAAATGACAGACACATGTTTCACTTTTCAGTTCATGAGCACCGCAACGCTCAAATTCACATTCACACAGAACAGATCCACGTTTCATCACAGCTGCTGTAAGATCACATTCTTCAAGTTACTTCACTGAATTTATTCCACACAAACATCTCTGCTGCGCAGTTGTTAGCTGCTGACATTGTTGCTAATTGTGCTGTTGTTTATCCGTGATGACATTACATGTGTTGACTTCATGTACTGTTGCTTCTCTCCTGCTGCTCGATCAGTATGCCCGTTTGTTGCTGGCTAACGAGGTAACCACTGAGGTACCTGAGGGGTCTCTTCATTCCTATAGCTGCCTTTACTGACAGACCTGGGTCAGACCATACACATTACATTCCACCACATAGTAGATCCAAGTAGATGGCAAAAATCATCTTTGTGCAGTGCCGTGCAAAAGTTTCAGGTACTAAAAGGGAATTAAGGGTGGTTTTAGATCTACTTCCATAAAGATTTCTTCAGGGTAAAATAACAACAACTTTCTATTTACAGCTACTTCTGACTCGGGGTTGATACCAGGGTGAGCTCGAATAGTCAGCTTTGTTTAGGAACAGTATTTGGACTAAGTGGCCCATGGGAGCCATACTAAGAGCTGGCTGGATTCTCTAAAGACTCAGGAAAAGTGCTTCAGTCCTTCTTCTATTACCCCATTAGCTGAGAATATACTGGATTATCCTCTATGAAAGAACAGAAGGAAGGAATCTGTAAATATTAGTTACAGTTATTGATGTGGTTTCCATTTAATGCCATAACCTGTTGTTATGTTTTAAACAGCTTCAAACTCCCAGCTGAGCAATGAACATAAAGCTCCTGTAATAAAGTCTTTTGAAATAATGTCGCTATATTTGAAACAAAGACCTCTATTAAATAAACAATAATTAAATTTGCATTACTTGAGTCGGTTTCATTGGAAGTCGTTGGGATCATAAATTATTAATTGTACTTTGGGTCCTTCGTTTCATTCATTTATTAATAATAAGAATCTAAATGTGTTAATTACCTAAAACGTTTGCACAGAAGTGTAGCGTATATCAGTATCACCTGAAGAAACGGCCTATTCACAGTGATTTGGTCCAATTACAGAGTCAGAATGAGAAGAGTTCCACTTCCAGTTTTTTGTTTTCATCTTCTAATTGTCCTTCAGTCACTCTTTTAGAAATGAAAACAGTGCAGAAAATGTAGATGGGCCATGGGAAACCAGAGACAGGGCACTTTCTGTTTTTATGTCTGCTCCCAGGTCTGGTTGTAGTCTCATTTCCTTGTTCTGCTCTGTGGTGTTGGTGCTGCATGTGGTTGTCCATGGATTTGATGTGAACCTTTAATCCACACATTCCAATCTGTGTACGCGTTGTGTAGAGTGTCGATATAGCTACAGCCACATAGCTGTTTATAATAAATATGTTTGTAAATGATATTCAAAAATGCGTCATCGTGTTAAATGACACGGTACTTGGATGTGCTTCAACCTATTTAATTGGCCTAAAATTTAGAAATCATCACGACTGCCGTCAGGCCTCTGCTGTTACCCACAATCCACTTCACCTGTACCCTGTCCCTACCGAAAGAAATCTTGCCTCCTTGTCCTTGTTTGTCTGCTTGAAGGTGGTTGTGTGTATCGGCACGAGTGTGGGAGAGGAATAACAACCGGACACGTTTAATGTGGTGTTCAAGCATGAATTTTCCCTGAAAAGTTACTTTTGTTGTTGCTGTCAAACACTGCAGGTGCTCTTTATTTTAGTCATTTAATTAAACTGATCAGCGGTGTGCGCCCTCAGTGTTTGACATACACTGCATGTCATATTGAAGTCACTGTGGTGTGCGTGTTTGGGGTTTTCTTTGTTTGTTTTTCATGTTTTATAATGATTACATCACTCCCGGTCGCGCTTGCATCTGATTCGTTGCTTTGTAATCATCAGGTTCTGGAGGCCACTCGTGTGACCAGGAGGAAAAGTGACATGGCACTGAAGTGGGAAGCCGGCATCTATGCCAATGAGGAAGGCCAGGAAGAAGAGGAGGAGGAGGAGGAAGAGGAAGAGGAGGAAGAGGAAGAGGAGGAGGAGGAGTAAAAAGCTCCCTTAAGAGACAACTAACAGGCCAATTGGAGAGAATAAAGGAAGAGAAAAACGGAAGGAAAAGTGACATAGCAGGAAGGAAAACTATTTATTGTATTAAGAGTATCTGAAGATCACATGACCCCAGCGGTGTGAACCACTGAGGCTTTTTGGACCTGAAAACTGAAGGTATATTAGCATGTTAGGGGCTGAGGATGTGGGAAATATGTGAAGGTGGTCAGCGATGGAAGCGACACGTTGAAGAAGTTTAATGGTGGTTTTAGAACAACGTTTAGTGTTTTTAATAGCTGGTAGATGCTAAATGACTGAATTATTCCTCGGATTTTTCACCTTTATCCTATTATTCAAATAATATCTAAAGCTTTTATTGTGACTGGTTGCCTGAGACTCTCTGATGGTGGTTTTATCTGTGTGGGCTTCATAATAACTGCAGTCATCTTGTGAAAGTGTGGAAAGCTTTTAGCCGAGCGGACAATATAAAAGATAGGAAGATGCAGCTATTCAAACAAAAGAAAGCTCTGAGAGGAAGGAGACAACGAGAGGCCAGATCACTCTCTCGTTTTTTGTAATTTCAAAAATACTTTTACCTGGATTTACTGCTGGAAAGCTGCTGTATTTTCCAGGGACCGAACCAAAAGGTGCCCCATAGCTTCACTTTTAGAGCCCATAATGGCGCAGTGCAGATATGACACAAGTTTGACATGCTTGCCAGTAACTTTTGCCTTCTTGTCAAGCATCTTTACTGAATTGTGAGGGGGGGTCAGCATCCTGTATTTGTTAAATGCTAGTGAGGAAATTTGCAAAACTAGCAAAACTAAACTTGCCTTAGACCGCCAGTGCTTGTCAGTGCACGGTATGTATTGTATCCTCTCCTATCTTGTATTACTACACCGTCAGTAGACCTTAGAGAAAATAAGCAACCACCTTAGATAGAAAGTTTGCCTGTAATCGCTTTTTTTCCAGTGCAGACAGAAGGAAAGGTGGGGGGGGCTGTTGGTAGTGCTTGCACCATTTGAGTGAATGTGTGTATTAATTAAAGGGCTGGGTCAGGGGTTTTATATTCAAAAATATCACTTATTTTACCTTTGTTGGCTACGTCGCTTTATTGACCTGTGCTTTCTGATGATGTAAGCAGTTGTTTCATGTATTATACTGAGGTAGGACTGTGTATTTGACCTATGAACGTCTGTATCTACTTGCTAGCCGAGGATAAAGTTTGATGAAAAAAGGATTTTATAAGAAGTTGTTATACCAAAACGGAATGTTGTTTAGAGAAAACCCGCCAGCCTGAGCGCTTCGCGTCCTTTTAAGGCGTACAAGTGTGCAAATGGATTCACACTCCTTTCCTAACTCGAAACAAGCACAGCTGAAAGAAAAAGAAAAAAAAAGCGCAGTGGAAAAAAGAAGGCAATAAGACGCCAGACAGACCCTGTGTGTGTAAGTTTGGCTTGGGAGGGTTCTTTTGTTTTTTTTACTAACTGTTTTGTGACTAATTTTTGCAGAATGACATTGATCTTCTGTTTTGAAGTGTTGAAATGATACAAAGTGATGAGGAAAAAACAGAACGCAGCTTCAAGATTAAAACAGTAAATACACTTTAACACAACAACACTTCTCCCCAGAGTATAACGGACCGTCTTTAATTTAAAATGAAAAGTAGAAATGTGTCAATCTGGCTGTGGAAACGGTATTTCTGAACCACTTTTGATTGTATTCCTCTGTCGTAGCCTGTGAGATTCGTATCTGCGTCCAGATGTGAAGAGAAAAAGCGTGTCTGTAAACCAAAAGTCACAGTTTTGACCTGTCCAAGTGTCCTTCGGCGAGGCAGCAACTTCTCTCTTTGCTTCCAAACACACTGAATGTACACTGAACTAAACCACGGATGTAATTTCTGGACACGTACTAACCTATCAAGTCGAGCTACCCTTTGCAACTTATTCCGCTCGGCTATCTTGCGATATGCTTTCTGAAGAAAGCGTGGCACAAACGCCATAAACCAAAAGTGAAAACCGAGGACTCGCGCCTCTGCGGTGTCCACTTCCACCGAACCCGAAACAAATAACATTAAAACCCACAGTTATGTTCCAGAGAATCATCCAGGTTTTCCTTTCAGGGTCTTTTGTGGTGCAGCAGAGGTGCAGTGTCTCTAACGCTGGTATGAGATTGTTTTTGGAAACAGGACGGAAAAGGTTTTCATCCATGCAGGAACCAATCAGAGTTCTCATTAGAGTCGCTTTTGAAATGTACACAGAGGAGTTATTGAATGGTGTGATTATCATTATTATTATTATTATTATTATTATTATTATTATGCTTTTGATGTTTGAATTTATGTTGCAGAGATGATTTTATTTATCATTTTAAATGCTGGTAGTTTGTTTTCAGCCTACAGAGCTTCTCCAGTGTGGGACTCACACTGTCTGTGTGTGTGATAAAGCAATCTTATTAATACAGTATAAACACAGTATAACCCCTGTTCCTATGTTAACCACTTGTATGCTCATACTCTGCTTTGTTATTTTATAGCACATGTAAGGCTCACAGTTACACACCCACTATACATATTATGAATATTTTCTCATTAAAAACAAAACCTGTACATGTGGGCTTCCTGAGTGGTTCGTTTGCGTGTGTTTTCA
Organism: Hemichromis elongatus; assembly: GCA_015108515.1. Lineage (NCBI taxonomy): Eukaryota > Metazoa > Chordata > Actinopteri > Cichliformes > Cichlidae > Hemichromis > Hemichromis elongatus. Next base: position 36,570 of record VUQR01010702.1, on the reverse strand, counting down.
CTGTTAGTACTGAGTCGGAGGCGGGGAGATCCTTTCATTGTCCATATACAAACACTAACCAAAGGGATACTTCATTAGGTACACCTTGCTCTGACCCTATCCTCTGAATGTGGCATCAGAAATTGAGACTCGTCAGCCCAGGCAACAGTTTGGGCTTCTTCTGACATCAACAGGGCCTTTTCATCCAGAGAACTGCCACTTACTGAATGTTTTCTCTTTTTTTTGGATCGTTCTCGGTAAACAGACGAGCAGTTTGTGTAATATTCAGACAAGCCCAACTGGCATCAACAAACATACCATGTTTAAAAGTCACTTAGATCACATCTTCCTAACTCTGATGCTCAGTTTGAATTTAAGGTCTTCTTGACTGTGTCTACACGCCTAAATGCTTTGAGATGCTCCCATGTGATCAGATGATAAAGAAGCAGTTGAACAGGTACCCACTGACTTGGCCAGGGAGTATATACATAGAGTACTCTTTACATTACAAACATTTTAAAGGAGATATGATCTTTTCATGACTGGCACTTTTCAGTCTGTCTCATTATCAGACCCAAACTGAACAAGCAAACACTTCCTTGACATCTGTTTGTTTTCCATTTTTTGACCTGAATCCCATTGTGAGTGCACTTTTTTCAGTTCAAATTATTTCTATCAACATACAACAGAAACCATTGTAGCATGAACCTATCCACCAAGACTGCAGTCACTGCTGTTTATGTGAAGGAAATTAAGTGTTTCCTGGTTCAGGCTTCTCCTGTTACAAGTTACTTGCTTTCTGGTTTAGCTTGAAGTGATCTCGCATTAATGTTTATATATGTGCTGTTGTATGTATGTGATATCTACTTCTCCTACAGCTCTTCATAGTAATTTACAGGAACTGCCCATTTGATTGACTTTGCAATACCTGTGTAATTACATGGGTGGAGCGTGCTGATTTTTATTTATTTACATTTTAAAGTCACACGACTGATAATTTATGTAAATGTTCAGACGTTGAAACATTCGGATGTGTTTCAGTTTTACATCCCAAACCTAGATAAATGCAAGGAAGAGATTATTTCTGTGGAGATATAAGAGGAGAGCGGAGAAATGGTTATGATGAAAATGTAAATAGTAGCCCAGAGCCTGATGAAAGAAGGTGGTTTCCTTAAATCTGAAGCCAGCTGATCAGCAGCAGAGGATGAGGAAGTGGGCGTGTTTCCTCGGCCAGGCTGCTTATTTTGAAGCACACGCGCACACACCATTCACGTGTTCCTGACGGAAGAAGTCATAGAAAACGGTCATCTTTATTTTTAAAAAGTTACAATATTCCACATCATGGTGCTACCGAACTTGTGTCAAGCAGCCTTCGCGATGCTTCGGCAGATCGAGCCGATCATCGTGCTCGAGCAGCTGGGCAGCACTCTCTTCGACACCGCGCTGCAGATGGTGGTCAGGGACCGCTGTGTCAACGCTACCGACCCGGGCCACTCCAGCGAGGACGCCCAGCAGAAAGCCATTACCGACTTCTACATGATCAACAACCTCATCATCCAGCTGACTCCTATCTTACCTGCGCTGTTTCTGGCCAGACTGAGCGACCGCGGCCGGAGGAAAGCCCCCATCGTGTCGCCCCTCACGGGCTACCTGCTGTCCAGGGTCATCCTGCTCCTGGTGGTGGTTCTAAAATTGCCGTTGCAGGTGATGTTCGCGGCGGGTACTCTCCTCGGGCTCTCCGGCGGGTTCACCGCATATTGGCCCGGTGTAATGACTATAGCTTCGCTCGGCTCCACGGCGGCCGACCGCTCCAAGGTGAGTTACGGGCGTGCTGCAGGTGCAAAGCCGTGCAAGGAGCGCCGGGAGACTCGTCAAATAACTTACTTTCAGTCACAAAACTTTTTTTGACTGTAAAACTAATGATAATGTGCAGAAGTTAATAATTACACGGATATAAACGCATGAGATTGATCATTTTTTAGCAGGTTTTTGAGTCTTTTGATATTAATTTACTTGATTTTTTTCAGGGATTTCCCTGATTCGTGTGAGCATAGTTGGTCGATAAGTGAGTCTGCGTCACCTCTTTTAACTAAAATCTATGCAACGCAGATGTTGCACCTAAAAGAAACACAATAAAACTCAAATATATATTTAGTGAACTTAAAAAAAAAAGCTTAAACTTTTAACAATGTGTTTAGCCGTAAATATAAAGCCACAAACACCCTCCACCACAACCACCTCTTAGTCTTAGACTACAGTAATGTAATTACCCTACAGGAAGCACGTTATATGTACACAGGCGGTGAAAAGAAAACTACATTTAATTACCATTAGTTCATAGATATAGATTCAATAGAAAAACGTTTACTTAAACTGATTTGTATTAAAAGATATAACGCCCGTGTCCCCTTGCAGGTGTTGATGAGGGTGGAGTTTACGTATGGGTTAGCAGGCCTGGTGGGCAGCCTCGTTTCTGGCCATCTGTTCCACCTGTACAGCTCCAGTTTGGGACATGGGACCATCCTGCTCATCATCAGCACACTGCTGCATCTGCTCTGCCTCTTACACTCCATATTCCTGCTGCAGGTCAGTGTGTGCATTTCAGAGAGGGAGAGGGTCCAGAGTGTGTTTTTGTGTATTTGTAATCAGATGATTTTTTTTTTTTATTCTTGGACTCTATTAGAGCAGCTTAGCCCTATTCACAGTTTATTTTATAGTGGGCCTTCATCCAATTTGCTTCTAGCTCCTCCCCCTTTAAGGTAACTTTTTTTTTCTGATTGGCTTCCCCTTAAAACAAAAGGGCACTGAACACCAGGTAGATGGGCCCTAGATGGTCCTTCTGTGCTTAGATAACCACATTCAGAAGATCTGATCCTACTGACATCATACCGAGCCAAAAGTAGAAAAAAAAACTTTTTCTTTTTGGTGACTTCACCATGACCTAATTATATGAAGCTAACAGTAACAATACATATATAACATAAAATAAAGAACAACAAACTAAATTTTCCATCTTTAAACATGTTTATTGCTATAATAATAATGAAAATAATTAAATGGATGTGTAATTATGTGTCTTATAACTAGAATCATCTTTATTCATGTTCTACCTTCAGTTTTAGCCGAACGTGCTCGCTCTACCACCTCGCCGAGCTTATATACCACGTATGTTCGTCTTTATTAAAGGTGAAAGGCGTAAGCAACAGAGAGCCAGAGGAGAACCGCCACCTCCTGTTTCACGCCTCCACTAACACTCAAGTCGTCGAGGCTCCTGTTGAGATAAACAGGGTGAACGTGGCTCTGCTGTTCGTGGCTGCCATCCTGTACGACTTTGCAGTGGGCGGAGCCATTGAAGTACTGGGCGCCTTTGTGCTGAAAGCACCACTCAGCTGGAACGCCACTCTAGTAAGTTTTTTACCTCCCGTTTTTGTGATTTGATGCAAAAAGATGGGATAAAAGTACTTTAAGTAGACTCATCAATTCTGAATATTGGTGTCTATGCTTAGCTATAGACAGCATAAAATATGGCCTGTGATTGGTATGTTGTCAGCTAATGGGCACACCCTTGTTCAGCCTCCTCTCCGACTGTAATTATGACTATAATCTTCTGAACAAACTGAGGGACCTGAGGCCTGTTTTCCCACAAATGTCTATGCATCCAGGAGTGTTTTTGCAACCAGAGGAGTCGCCCCCCTGCTGGTCATTAAAAGTAATGCTGGTTTAGGGCACTTAAGCATAAATGCCATCTGTTCTGCTGTCCATGCCAGTTGCATAGTTTGTTTGTTATTGCCTCTCTATCTCTGAGCATTTCTCACTTCTTTTCCTCTTTCTTCAGGTGGGGTACGGGAATGCAGCAGGCTGTATGATCTTCCTCACCAGTTACATCGGTGTCATCGGGTTTCGACGCTGCTGCAGCGACACCTCGCTGATTCTGATTGGCATGGTGTCCTTCGCCGTCGGGATTTACTTCATGTCCTTCGTAACGACGACCCTCACTTTCTACCTCGGTAAGAACAAACATCTTTGTGGTGGATTCGCAGCTAATAGAGACACTTCATCCAAAAGATTTGAGGCAGGTTTAGAGCTCATGCCACGCCCACAGGCCAGGTCCTTTACTTCATTTTCTCCTATGATCTTTAAACAGAGTAACTAGGCCCCAAGTTTATCTCAACTGGTTAAGCAGGCGCTCAATACAAGCCTAACCTAAGACCCTTTGCTGTGTGTTCTTCCCCACTTCCAAGTATAATCTTCTCGGTCATGTCAAATAAAGATGAAAAGCTGCCCAAAAATTACACGCTGAAAGCAACAAAGGCCCAGTTACTTGACTGCTCCTGCTCCTAACCTGTTTTTCACGTGACACTTGGCATTTTCTAAAGAAAAACAGGTCAGGTTTAGTTCCCCGAAGAGCTGCGTGTTCAGATTCCAATCGTTATTTTATTTTCACTTTGCCAAATGGTTCGCACAGCAAATGGGGAAAAAAAAAAAAATGGGTGTTTATGTTTTGACGGATCAGAACGTTTGACTCAGCAAGCAAAAGAGGTTTGTGTGCTAAAATTCAAGCTGTTTATTTAAGCTTACGTCAGACCTAAAACATCACCATAAATCATAAAAATTTAGGAACCGAAACAAGGAACTAGGAGTGACTATAAGCCATAAGCACTTTTTCCCCCTTGGTCTTAGAGCACCGTGCTACATGTTATATGCACACAGGCAGGCTGGTAAAAACTGTATTTATAAACTGCCTGATGAGGCACTCATGGACATGGTCATTGCATGGGTCAAGGTCAAACCTTTTCTTGCTCTAAAGTCCAATAAGAAAGTCCAGATGACATTCCCGATGTCAGTTCGACTTTCATTTTAACAGTTATTGCTTCATAATTATTGCAACAATAATTATCTCAGTGACAAGACCACCAGCCGGTGGTTATTCATCAGGAAGATGTTTGCTGGGTCAATGCTGCCTGTGAAGGCGTGACCCGCTTCCCTCAAAGGATTTAGCCTCTGAATTGAGACAAAGCAAGGTCTGCCGGATTAAAAATTAAACTTGTTTAAACACCAAGTGGGACCATTCTTACCCACAATGGGCAGCAGTAGCTCCATAGCTGTGATCGGGTTTGGCTGGTTTGAAGAATTCACTATGAAACAAAGTGTTAATCCTGAACTTTTTCTGCAGCTCGTGCACTCACCCTGTTTGCTCTCATCCCGATGACCACAATCAGATCTCTGCTCTCACAGCAGGTCCCAGCTTCAACATGTGGTGAGTACGCAGGAAAGATCTTTGAGCACTTGACACACACTTTGTATTTCATCTTAATCTGACTTTAAAAAAAGTGAGAATATTGGAGGCCGTCAACTGAGCTCATGATAAAGAAGATTTTGATGAATGTATAATATCGGGGTCTGAACACGATGGATGAAAACCCAGCCTGGTAATTCATAATAAACTGGACAAATATTTACTGACTGCTGTGTAAAAATCAATGATGGCTTCAGAGTTTGGAGAGCAGAGCAGGTTGATGGTAGGCTGGAGTGATCTAAGGTTGTTTTAAAGCAACGATAACATGATTTTTCCTGCAAGTTGTGTTTATTGTCTGAAGGTCATTGATATGTTGGGGGGGAGGGGAGGGGGGACTCTCCAATCCTGTTTATTTTTAATGCTCATGAGAATGTACTGTGTCAGTAAAACGCTGTTGTTATGGGCTGCTGTGCCACCTGTTTAATGACTCTTAAACAGGTTTATCAACTCTGACGCATTAAATTTGTGTCACATGTGTTAAACTGCCCAATGAAAGAGCAGGAACCAAAGAACTTACTTAATGAAAAGACCATGTATGATTCAAACAGCTTTTTTTTTAGTATTAGCTGTCACATTTTTCCACTTTTCAGCTTAAAAAGAAGATTTTATAAACCAGATGTTAACAGGAGCCATTTCTTGTTCCAGCTGTTTTGGTTTGCGGCTTTATAGGTTTTAGACGTGCACGCAGGTGGCACAGTGCCGAGGACTTCATTCATTATTCAGTCATAATGTAATCACAGCAGTCAGAGAGAGGATTGTTTCATATAGCTGTCAGACACTGTTTTTTTTTTTTCTAACTTAGCACATAGTGTGAGCTGTTTACAAAAATTATTTTCAAGTCTCGGTTATTATTTTATGTGTTTTTCTAGTGGATATAATTGTGTTGAAATTCACATTATTTCAGTTAAGTTCAGCCAAATTCAGTTTATACAGTGTCAAATCACAACATTTCAAGGTGCTTCATGCTGTAATGTATAAACAATATTACAGGGAACAGTCTAAACATCAGATGATCCTCCCCAAGCAAGCACTTGGTGAGAGTGGGAAGGAAGAACTCCCTTTTAACAGGAAGAGAATCAGGGAGGGGAAGCCATCTGCCATGACTGGTTGAGGGATGGGAGCATCATCCCTCAATTAATGGAGAGTAGAAGGATTGCTTTGGAATCATGTGAAGCCTTGCAGCAGTCTGAGCTTAGACCCGGATCTACTTTAGTGATGCTGCTCCAACTATAAGCTTTATCAAAACAAAAACAAAAGAAGGTTTAAAGCCTAATTTTAAATCTATAGCCTCCTGAAGCCAAACTGGGAGCTGGTTCCACAGCAGAGAGGCTGAGGGCTCTGCCTCCCACTTTACTTTTAGAAACTCTAGGAACCCCAAGTAAGCCTGCAGCCTGAAGGCGAAGTCATGAACTGATAAAGACCCGTGTGCCAAACATGTGGAGTTTTTAGGTTAAACATAACTTTTCCTGTAAAACTAGAGGCATTTTAATTTTATTTTGAAAAGGGGTTGCATTGGTGTCTTTTGATATTTGAGCCTAATAAAGCTACCACTATTTCAAGTCTTGTGTTTCAGTGTGCGTACGCCGAGTTTGAGGGAGTTTTTGGACATATGTGAGAGGATCCATGCATAAGCAAATCCTCCACCCCTTCAGGCTGGTTCACAATAAACAATAGCCTGCATACGTGAACACACAGTCAATTCACTGCCAGGGTTTTTTCGTCCGTCATCTGCTTGAAATGTCAGAAATGCAAACACACACACACAAAGCAGCAATGTTGTGTATAGATTAAACAAACAGCAAACTCTTCCCTCTTCATTCCCTTTGTCTTCCATCCCCTCCCCTCAGGCATGACCCTCACCTTCCTGCAGCTCGCTCTGAAGTTTGCCGGCCTGGCGTACATCCCCGCTTTCACCAAGATCTATCAGGGAACGCTGGACTGGTTCCCAGGCTTTGTGTTCACACTAGCCAGCATTTTCACAGTACTGGGAATGATACCCATCAGGTATGTGTGCATGTAGCAGAATTTCAAATGGAAGACTGCATTGTGACGACAGACAGGGACTGTTTGGAAAACTGAATTTATTTTCTAAAAAACAAAATGCAGCATCAAAATTAGCGACACAATGCAGCAGAAGGCCTCTCCTCATCCCAGTGTGGAGTCCATGCACCTCTGGCCACAATATATATAAAAAAATATATACATATCAAAACAATGGTGCGGTTTCTCTCAATAGCCACTTCAAAATCAAATGTAATAGCGGGGCAAAACTAAGACAAATATGAAGCAATATTTAGTCAAAATTAAGCTACTAATAATAATTTAAATCCCCACTCATTACAGAATACATATTCATACAAAGCTTTCTTTTCACAACATGGCGGAAAAATACTATTCATTGTGCAGCCTTAGAACTCATTGTACACATAAAACAAAATCTATACCATTTACAAATGCACAAAGACAAAATGCAGCAGCAAAATCAGCGACACAGCAGCAGAAGGCCTCTCCTCATCCCTGTTTAGCACATGAAAAAAAACACATAAATGGATGGTGTAATGGATAAAAGGCAGTTTTATTTACTAGTTTCTTCATTCAAAGTAATCAAAAGGACTTTGGGGGCCTTTAGCCATAAGAACTAATACTTACTAAAGAAAAATACACCAAATTTAAACATATGATTTAGTAGAAGGAGAGGAGCTACAGAGAACACCTTACCAGTGTGGAGTCCATGCAACTCTGGCTGGGAACCCCCACACATGCAACATGTTTGCTAGAGGTGTCTCACTGATTAATATCCCACTACCACAGTGACATGTGGAACCTTGTTATTACAAAAATTCAATTTACATAATAAAAAATAAACTATATACAATGCAGTTTTGAGAATGTTCACTGTGACTCACTTAGTACATTATGGCTCAGCTACATGCTGATCATTTCAGACTAACGTGCTGCCTTTCAGAGTCACTTTGTCTCATCTCCTCTGTCTTCTCCCTCCAGTATCATCGGCTGCAGATCACCTCAGAGGCAGCAGTACGAGAGGATTTAGAGTGGCCGAACCAGCAACATAATCTCTAGCAGCAGCAGCAGCAGCAGCGAGTGAGCATGGTACAAGGCAGAAGGGAACTGAGACTTAATACTACTTCCTGTGTTGTTAAAGCAGAAAAAGCATGTCCTATCCTACAAGCTTCCTCGGTTGTAAAAGAGGGCAAACAGTGATTTTTACATCGATTTTACATCGAAGTCTTGCGTGGACGGGCGACACACAGTGACTGGATGCTGTCATACCAGTTTGACAGCTGCGACTTACAAACTGTTGAAGCTGAGACAGACACAAGCAGATGTCATTGTGACGACCGCCTCACGAATACAGAAGCTGCCACAGTGATTTCCACATAGTTTAGGATTTGTCACGGCCTGCTTCCGTCAGCAAACTCCTGTTACTCACACTTCTGCCATGGGTCATGTTTTGAACAACGTCATTGTGAGTTTTGAATCCTGGAGTCTTCTCAAGCTGTTACAGGAGCAGAAAGTTTGACACAAGTTGGTCTCTGTTATAAATTCACCTGTTTTTATTTAACTGCCTACTTTTTTGTAGATTCATCAACTAGAAGCTAGAAGAGGAGTGTCTATAAAATCAGGGTTTTTTTTTAGCTGTTACTGTTTCTGTTTCCATATTAAAAGACTGCAGTTGTTACTGTACTTGCACAGTAATGTGCACAAACTTAATGAGAGTGCTGCTCTGATGCCAGCTTAGCTGCAGTTTGGGTTTAGGTTTAGTGAATCCAGTTTGAGTCACAGACAGTGTAAACGATAGACATGGCCACTGTGATGTCTCAAGGTGAAGCCTCAAGGCTCAAGAAAGCTGTCATTGAAACAAGAAAGATGTCATTGGTTAACAGCTTCTGACTGAATCTAATAAAGAGGATCATTTATTCAATTCATTAAATCAACTTGACCTCAAATACTGCCTTACTGCCTGCTTCATATGGTTTTAAAAAGAATCATACAGCCACCTTATTAGGTACACCTTGCTGGTAGTGGTTGGAGCTTTTTTCCCCATCAGAACCTAAATTATGAGTTGCTTAGATTCAACAAGGAGCTGGAAACTTTCCTCAGAGATTTTGGCCTATATTTACATAACAGCATCACACTCGACTGTACATCCATTATGTGAACTTCCCGTCCCACCACAACCCGAAGGTGCTCTCTTAGTTTGAGATACAGTGACTGTTGACATTGTTATGTTTAAGGGATAAAGGGATGAACATGGTCAGCAACAACACTCAGGTAAGGTGCCACATTTAAACAATGCTCAGTTGGTACTAAGGGGGTCAGTGTGCCAAGAATGTATCCTCCACCCCATTTCATCACCAGCAGCAGTCTGAACCATTGAGACAAAGCAGGAGGGATACATGTATTCATGTTGTTTACAACGAGTTTAGGTCCTACTATCAGAATGTTGCACAGAAATCAAGACCTGAGTCTGTTTGAACTCTAGCACCAGGTTCAGCAGTTTATTTTTCCTAAATTTAGGCTCCTTCAAGATTCCACATTAGTGTAAAATCTTAACTTCAGTCAAACCAGCCACAAAAACAAACCCAAATCTATCATTAGCCATGATTGTTAAGTTAGTAAAACTAAATTTGCTCACATGTACCCAGTGGTGCAAATTATTTACACATTGAACTAACTTTAATATCTTCATTATGCTTTATTTGTCAGATGTCTGCATGAACGCCTTTCCACATTCAGTCCCCCTTCAGTGATAACTCCATGGCCACAGTCATGCTGTAAATAATACACTTGGCCATATTATAGACACGTTTCTCTCAACAGAGAGAAATAAGCAACAAAACACTGATCTTACAACAACTATTCCCATCCTTCATCTTATCTATCCAAAACACTGATTTCTAGAGAGCATGGTGTGCTAAGCTGCACAGGTTCAGCAGGTCAAACTATAGTATCTCTCTCTCTCTCCCAGCACCTTGCCAAGAAGGAGAAGCGCCTCTGCACTCGTGTGCTTCTGTATTGAGTGGATCACCTCAAACAGAAGCAAAAATACAAAAGGTTTTGCAAATTGTGTGCATATAAATCTAGCTCTGAGCTGCTTTTCACCTGTATTTTCCCAGCCATTTATGTCTTTTTTTTTTTTTTTTAACTTGGTATTTTCAAGTAGGAGACAAAGTGTTGCACCGTCTTGTTACCTGCTGAGTCTTGATTTGTGAGACTGTCAAAAAGGAATCTGTTGAGAAACCCCAGCTACTCATGCATGTGAAATGTATGGTATAAGCATGCTGCAGGTCTCTTTCTGCATTATTATAGCCAACTGCATTACTATTGTTTATTAAGGTGGTACAGTAACAGGGCAGTTAATGCTTTTGAGAGTTCTCCTGAATAACTCACTCTCCAGCTCCGGTAACTAACCTCTCCCATTACACACTCAACGTCTTTCATGCAGCACAACCAAAACAGTAACATTGTAACAGAGATCCTGAACACATCACAATAAAATATCATACAATATAATTACACACACACACACATACACTCACTATGAACCTGCACTAAAGTGTTTTTATATATGAGAATCACCATGTTATGCATGTAACGTATGTAGTTCTAAGATTGTATATAATAAGATTGTGCCACTTGCTGTGTAAGATTTAATAATTAGGATTAATGTGTGATGTTTGACCGGGTTGTGACCTATTGTGATAAGCCAAAGGGCTGTCAAAGTCCTGACTGGCCTTTTGCTCAAAAATTAATTGATTACTACAAACACATATTTAATCATCGAGACAAGGAAAAGCAACAGTAGATAAATCGAGGTAACTCTTCCCTGAAAGGTGGGTGGATGTGGTGAAACCACATGACCAGTTACACTGGGAGGCTTTTCTGTGAATGCTGAATTTAGGTGTTTTCTGTAGTTACAAGAAACTCCAACAGGTGGAGGACTTGTAGGCAGTGAGACTTCAGGAGGCAGCAGAATAGAACGCTGATCAATGTCAATATCATTCGCCTGTGATGGTGGACGGCCTAGGAGGGAGCTGAGAGGCATCAAATCAGTCCTCTTATCTTCAGGACAAGGAAAGCAAGCATACTTCTTTTCAGCTAGGTGGAGGACTTGGAGGCAATGGAACATCAGAAGGCATTAGCCTAATGCATTTAGGCATCAAATATTCCTCTTCATCATTCACAGAAGAAATGCTTGAATACCTGTGCTTTCTACAGTGACCTAATTCTGCAATGGGTGGAGGTCTTGGAGGCAGAGGAACCTCACAAGGAAAGCAGCAAAGTCGTCAGCATTCACAGGTGATGGAGAAGGACACGGAGGCAGTGGAACCTCATGAGGCTGTGGGCTGATACACTTTGGATCTGTGTCGTCATCATTCACAGGTGATGGTGGACGACTCTGAGGCAGTGGAATATTAGCCAGGAGGTTGAGAGGCATCAAATCATACCTCTTGTGTTCAGGAAAATCAAGGCAAGCATAATTCTTTTCAGCAGCTGGAGGACTTGGTGACAGTGGAACATCACAAGACGGCATCAAATGTTCCTCTTCATCATCTGCAGACAACACTGTTGAACTTTGGTGCTTTCCAACAAAAGCTTTAAAAGTTTGGGGTCTTGGAGGCAGAGGAACATCAGAAGGAGACATGAAAAGGGCCACTTCATCATCCAGGGATGGAACAATCATTTTCGAATCTGGGTGCATGACCGTATAAGGGGTCTTTGGCTGAAACCAGGCATCAGCAGGTGGAGCACTTGGAGGCAGGGGGACCTCACATGCAGGTACGCTGATAGGTCTAAACATGAAAGAGGGCATTTTATCGTCCAGTGCACAAAACCCCTAATTTAATGAGTCTAGGTGCTTCTCCTTTGTCTTTGGAGGCGGCAGTTTTTGAGCCAAAGGGATCTTGCGTTGCAGATGAACATTCAGGTTATCTGACATTTTACTATTGAGTGTCCTTTGTTTGCA
>VUQR01010702.1:8366-21852 GCA_015108515.1 Hemichromis elongatus | reverse complement strand
TTTTAGCTGCAAGCAAACATCCAAAAGAAACATGTAAGTCATCACATTAATTTTTTTTAAACCAATCTGGGGTTTTCTTTAGTATAATCAGATGTATGATCGCTTTAATTCATAAAAGCTGGCACCTAATGTGTTTGTATGAGTACAATCAGTCTGGGAGCAGCTACACATACTGCTCGATAGCACTACTAGTGGACTACTACTAGAACTTCACAGGTTTGAGCTATTCAAATGCAATAGGGTTATTAAAGGACAACAGTATGGGTAAAAAAATGATCATAGTAGATCTTTGGATTTTCCCTTTTAGCCCTGGTGCATCCATAGGCCGCTCCACTGCAGCTGCCTGTGTCCTTAAAAGTATTTTTCTTCACATTGTTGACTTCTTCTAGCTACTAGTTACAAAGTAGCTGCTTCACTCTTTTAAAGCTTAAGGGACAGAGAAAAACCTAAACCCTGTTCACCGGCGGCTGCAGAAGCCTCGTCAGGATGCTGCAGTGCTTACATTTGGTTGCATGGAGGGGCAGGCTCAGTAATGTGACGGCTACTTTACTTGATTGTACCAAAACCTGAAAAAAGCTCTAGCCTGGAAATCCTGTCGGTGACGGAGAAACTCTTAACAAACAGGAGTCCAAAATGTGATGACTGCGAAAATGTCACATGACTGGGCCGCCTGGTTGGCACCGGTCAGGTTTTAGCTACTTTCAGAGTGAAATGAAAGCAGCATAAGCAAGCTGCATCTACTGTCTGTGCTTCAAAGCCTTTTTTCATGGGTTGGGGCAGTAAATAAAGTTTTAAATAATGTGATTGCAGTGAGGGGATTTTTCCATTCAAGAGTTGGAAAATAACGTAGTGTGATGCAAAAAGTGTGCTGTGCGTACATGCTGCAGGGCTCCACCTCATTATCCCATGAGTCACAGCTGAGCAGATGAGGTCACATCCTCAGACTGCTAACAGAGATGCACCGCAGAGGGTTCAGTACCTCATTTTTAGCCCATTTGGTTAAAACAAGCAACCTAAAAATTTAAAGTAATGTGTTATTTTTTTGCAATGTCTCGCTCTTAACATGACACAGCAGGGATTTTTCCACTAGCCCCAGAGGTTTTAGTTCCTCTGTGTAAGCCAGCAGCATGACCACACTGACACCTTATACTCAGGATTCATGGCTTTCTTATTTTCCATAAGGGATGGCAATACGTGCTTGAATGCGGGGTTTTATCACTTATGCAAAGAACTGCAAGGAAATAATTAATAACTTAATAAAAAAAATTAAATCCGATGGTAAAACATTTATGTGTTACAGAGCACCACTGGATTCGTCACCTTTTCATTATGAACCCAATCCACTGTTAACATCGCCAACTGAGGTAAGTCTTTGCTTAAAGAAGAAGAAGAAGGGTATAAATGGAAATGGTGAGAGAAAGACTATATCAAGAGAACCCAAAAGAGGTAGCTCTCTGCTTCACTTCCCCACCATTTCAAAAGTGTGGGAGAAAAGGATTAACAGCTTGGCCACAAGGTGGAGCCGCTGTTCTCTTAAAAACTCCACCTTCCACAAAGTGCCTGATCAGAAAAACTTTTTTGCTATCCATAACTTAAAAAAAAATCAGAGTTATAATCTCAAAATTTCAAGTTATTTTCTCTTAAATCTGAGTTATTGAGACCAGAGATTATAGACCAAAATGTTGATTTATGTATGGCAAGAACTCGTTTTCTTCTATAGACACCTGCATCGTCATCGCTGAACACCATTTATCTGTGAGGTTGTGTAGCAAAAAAAAGAAAGAAAAGAAATTAATAAATAACCGAGATAAACTAACGTGTCCTTTTGGGAAAATAAGTGCAGGTCCCATTTTAACATTTATCGCATACCACCTGATTTTTGTGGGTTATTTTTAATAACAGGTGCAGGAACGACAGGGGTAAAGTTTGTGACCTTTGGTAAAAGTTTAGAGTAAAATAAAAAAATAGGTGTGGTCCTTTGAGTACAAGATAGTAAATTCGTGTTCATTCAATGTTGTATTTCACAGAGGCTTTTACAACCTGGCAGGAAAAAAAAACATCTTAAGGGTGTTATGAATATATCTGAAACAAACCTAAGATACTTCATAGCCACACACAGCAGCAATACCTTCATGAACAGTTTCCTCAGTATGAAAATGGGAGAGCGGTGAGTAAGAGACTGCGGTTAAATAAACACAAAGCAGCATTGGCAACCGACAGTTAACTCGAAATATGAAGTAGAAAAATCCAAAAAATTAAACAAAAACTATACATAGTAGGTTTCTCCTCTTTTCCTAGCTGTCTTCAAATGCACCTCCTCAGTGGACCAAAATCTCAGAAGGAGACGACTCCCCCCATACAATCATCTCACAGGAGAACAGGGCCCCCCCCCCGAGTCCAGCAGGTAAACCTGCTGCCCTGTTGGTCTTTTTCCGTGGCATGAGCGAGAGAGTGTGTGTGGAGAGGCGGAGAGAAAGAGATAGATGTTTCAGTTCGTCTCACTCGTTTTGTCTTCAGTCTGTTTGTCCTGGAGGAGAGTTATGAGCGACTCCCACGCTGCCTGGCACTGCGCAGGGCGGAGATGGACGAAGAGTCGGCCGGCGTGGGGAAAGAATGAGGTAAAAGGGAAAATTGGAATTATTTAGAGGAATTCTGAGACTGCTCTGAGAGATTTTCTCAGTGTAGGCTGAGATCTCTGTACAGTGATTCCACACATCTGCTGCTGAGTATCTACCAGATAATAAAGGAGTCAGATGGCTGTACCGTCACACATGTGGGAATGCACTTGAACAGTTTCAGGGAAATTTCAGGGAGGATGAGGGTAACAAACTAAAGTCTGACATTTTTATGCATTAAAAAATAAACATACACAAGATCACGAGAAGAACAAATAAACAGCCTTTGTCATTAAACTACATGAAACAAAAAAAACAAAAACAAGATGAGAATTTGTAATCCATCTTCTTGAGATCATCACATTGTTAGGTCTTTCACAGCTTTCCTAGGCCTCGTGGCATCTACAGTTGTGGTTAGGAAAAGGGGGAAGGATATAATTATGCGGACTATGCGACTGCATGCATGCTCACCCGAAGCGTGTGCGTTTTCTACATATAGAAAACTAAACAAGGCAAGAGTTGTGCGACCAGCTGGTGTAGTCACTGCAACGACGGCGACCAAGAGTTAAGTTAATTTATAGTAATAGCGACTTCTGCTCGCCTCAATAAATAATATTTCTCAAGTCTAAATAAACTTTTTCTCTAAGGGAATGCTTTTTAAACTCAAATAATCAGAAACTGAAAAAAAAATTAACCTGTTTTTTAAATCTTAAATGAAGTGCAAACACTGTATGCATGAATAGACAGAATCACTTTGGAGAGAAATTTGTGTTTTTCGTGTCATCATCTGTTCACCCTTTTTCCTAGACTCTAGAGTTCATTTAGCGTCTCCCTAACTGCTCCACTCTGTTTTCAATCTTTATGCCACCATAAAACTGAAAACACTGGTATCAGTGGGCGTGTCTCCAGCGACCTTTAAGAACAGCTCGTTTGCTGCCTGAGGCTAAAAGCTGGAGTGTTTTTACAGAAATTACGCAGGCGTACCTTTTCGTATTGGGTGACGTTTTTGTCGGCCATGCCGGTGAGAAGCTGCTTGAAGTCTTGTCTCTTGTTGCTCTGCCAGCGCTCCCAGTCTGCCTTCAGGTCGGCGTTGAAACACTCCATTTTGTCCTGGCATTTCTCCACCTCTGCTGGTATCTGGTATAACAGAGACAACATTAGCTACAGGAGCCTTTGAGGGACATAATAAAGGAGCACTCTACAGGACAGGAATCACAGGGGGAGCAAGTGGTGCAGAAGTGTTGGTGGGGACGGGGTGTGTATTGAATAATGTGATGTTGGTTTAGGCAGAAGATAAAAATAAATAACTTCATTTAACATCCGACAAATTTCATCAGAATTTTCTGTTCATCTGAAGAAATTTACTTGTAATTTATTAAGTTTTCAATTCTAAGAATGCGAGTGAAAAGTAAAGACACTTTGAGAGGTAACAAAGGTTCAGATGAAAGGAAGGGAGAAGGCTCACGGGCGTTCTTTCCTCTTGTTTGCGCAATACGGCTGCTTCTAGACGGCCTTCGTACTCTGCTTGGCTCTGGTCTCGCTTCCTCAAAACATTCTGTAAACAGAGAAGGTCAAACATTTTATTTTGCACCCTTAATGTGACACTTACCAAAGTCTTTTAAAAGAAAGACAGCATGTGAAAACTGTTAAACTGAGACTGAGATGCTGAATCAGGAGCTTGGCGAGAACAGGACATGACACATGCAGAATCTCGCACCATACTTCCTCTATTCGGATTCAAAGGTGATGAAACCAGTCGGTGCTCGACTGTGTGCGCGCTAAAGGACTCGCACTTCATGCTGTTCTGGGTACATTTCTAGCCTGGTGTATTTTCCTTATGCCCTCCGCTATAAATAAATGGAACTAATCCGCGGCTAAACATTACACATTTTTTAAGCTTGTGCCCGTGAACCAAGCAGAACTGCCTTTTCCACTCTTTTCCATCCAAAACCTATAAATGTGTTTACAGTGGAAAACGTCAGTAGAACTTTCCTCTGCTAATTTTAGCTCACTGAACCAGACATTTTTTTTTTTCCTTTTTTAATTTGGAAAGAAACAGGCAATTTTTTTTTTTTATTTCCCATAACAGTTTACTTCTTTTTGTCACTTTTTTTCTATTTTTGCACATTAAGGTTTGAGACAATGACACGTTTTGCCTCTCTTTGCCTGCACAGTCGAGATGTGGTTTAGGCGGAGATTTTCTGCTTTAATTCTGGTTTAACAAAATAACTGTTGAGGAATTATTGCTATGTTTATACACAGACCTCCATTTCCACAGGCTCAAAAATAAATGGACAAGCTAAAAATTATTTTATGAGGTTTGTTATCGACAAGAAATCCTTTTGCAGTCATTGACCACCCAAATGTAGAACCCATGGACATCACAAAAAGCTGTTAATTCTGTCATCATTCACTTGGTTGGCTGGTTTTGTTGAGCTGGTCAGGGCTTTCATCCTTTCTATGAAAGTATCAGACTGTTGATTTGGACTTTCCTAAAGTGTTTTTCCCACTCGCTTTGTCTTTACAGCCTAATAATTGCTTTTTTTCACTTGCACATCTCTTTGGACTTCATATTGACAATTTCAGCAAACTGCTCGCAAATATGAGTTCAACACTTGGAATCAACTACAGATCTTTTATCTGTCATGAAATAACAAGAGAACAGGCCTCGTCTGGCCATGAAAGTTATCGTCGGCCAACTAATTACTATTAGTAAGTATAAAAATGTCAGAAAATTCTAACCAGTTAACACTAAATTTTTGTTTAACCTCTTGAAGCTGAAATTTTGTATTTCTTTACTGTTACTGTTTGATTTCATATCCTCTGTGGTGGCGTGCAAAAAAACAAACAAACAAAAAACTGTGTGACTGTCCAAATTCTTCCTGAAAGTTCCTGAAGCACCCAAATGTGGCTTAAATAATCAAATCAAAGTTCTCTAATCCGCACACCTGATTTCTGCTGCAGTATGGCTACACCCAGGGACTAATTAGTAGTAACCAGAACACTTTATTTGTTCCCTTTTAGCGCCACCAACTCCCTACCTTCATTGATTCAATGTAGAGAATGTATTCTCTGAGCACGGGTAGGAAGTCCTGGCTCATGTTCTCACTCATGTCCTCCAGCGCTCCGCAGCACGCCGTCACACAGCCAGACACGCCCTCCAGAGGGTGCTGCAGCTCCTCTTCTGACCCCGCCCAACTGGAGTAGACCGTACCATACTCGCGTAGCTCAGTTAGGTACTCTAGTTGAGACACAGGGTAAAAGAGTCAATTAGGTCAGATCTGACTGATCTGGTTGATTTTCTTACACTCCGTCACCTCACAGGTCTTTATTATTTACAGTCACCAGAATTTCCATCGTATCTCCTCTAACAAGGCCGACGCCGACGGCCACAGATGGTGCCGAGCAGCACTTCACATGGCTGGTGGCAGCTATTTACACAATGACTTTTCATGCATGAGTTAGGTCTGCTGTTATCAACCACAAGGCCCAAAGGTCTATGGGTTCCTCTTCAAACAAACACACTCCACAGTCGATACTGCATATGAACTCATCCGAAAACTCCTTGTTTGTGTACCCGGTACAGACTGGACAATTACACACAACAATCAAACATCAAATGCTACAAAAAGCTGCCAGCAAGATGGCCAAGAAACATAATATAAAGAGCAAGCACCAATGCACCAGATGCACTCATTGCTAGCTAGTGACTAAAATACACACTTGGAAGAAGTAGCCATGATGAAGTTCATCTGTAACCACAAGCGCTGTGGTAAACATACAAATAGCTCCTCTGTAGTCACTGAGGCTCACTGCAAATTGCTCAGCACCATATGAATTTGGCTGCTTCCTGCATGTGCCTAAAATACACGACTGGGGCAAGCAACTCAAAAGCCACAATGGGTGATACATCTAAGGGTCAGCATGAAGTTGAATACATTTGGTAAAAAAACATCCGATACAAACTAATGCTTCTCTTTTGGTTTTTAGGCTTTTTTTTTTTTTATTATTGATTCAGCATAGTTATTTCTCACTTTGCTCGTTTAATTTAGAATGGAAAACAATAGATAAACGGCTCGCCATACGCTAACAGCGAAGGTGTTGGGGACTTTTGATGATGACACGCGCCTCCTACACGAGCTATTTCAGGCATGTCCGGCTAAGAGAAGACCACAGGTCATCCAGGACATGCTGAATAGGTTGTGTCTTCCTGTCTAGCCTACAAACACCTCAGATTCCAGGAAAGCTAGGGCAGGTGACTGATGAGAGGCAGGTAAGGGCATCTGTGCTCCAGAAAATAGATAAAGAAGGAAGAATTATCATGCTTAAATATTTTCCATCAGCCCCTTACCCGATTGCTCTTTGAGGATCCTCTGAGCGATGCGGTCGATGGTTCCCAGTTTCTGGTTAAAGGTGTCCAGGTACTCTCCCATGGCGCAGAACTCAGGAGGTCGCGCTCGCAGCTTGTAGCCTCCAGCCACGTTCTTCACAGACTCGCCCACTTTGGTCAGCAGGGCCAGACCCTGACGTTTGTTGAGGTCCTGCGAGTAACAGCGTGATATTGATATAAATAGGCAGCCACATAAGTTTAAAGAGGTTAGACAGTAAAGAAAATATGATGCTAATCGTCTATTCTCTCCTCTTCTCAGTGGAGATAGAGTATTGGTGGTGACAACAAGGACTTTGCTTAAAGACATTATAAGACAGGAAATAAGAGGTCTGTATTTTGTAGTTTTATATTTTTCTGAAAGCTTACAGCTGAGGTTGAGCTTTTAGAATTTATCACGCAACAGCATTTTCCTTTCTCTTTGTCCTCTTCGTGGGTTACTGTAGCTGTCTCACCTTGGCAGACAGGAAAGCATTTAGATGAGGGTTGAAGGAGAGGACGGGGTGATCTGCAACTCGCTTCAGGAACTTGTCCAGGGCCTTCATCCTCGTTTCCACAAACTCCTCGGAAAAACGATCGACCACGCCCTTCATCACAAACTTCTCTGGCAACGGCTGGAGATGAGAGGACGACGGCAGAGCGGGGAAGAGACGGGGGCGCAAAAGAGAGTGTGAGAGGTTTCTTATTGGCAAGGCACGCAGCTGGTTGCAACAAAGCTCGTGTGACCTACTGGGATAAGATGGGTCGGCTGGCTGTCCTCCAGCTTGGTCCTCAGCCAGTCAAAGTCTTGATAGCGCCGCCGAACAGAGTACTCTGGCAGGTCAAACTCTATCCGTGTTGTCTGAGGAAAAACACACACACGCACGCATTTGTAAAGTAAATTCTTTACATAAAAAAGGGAGGAAAAGGCTAGAGAAATCCAGCATGTGGCAAGGTGGTAAAATCAAACAGGTTCTTGAACACAGCCTGGGATGGCCGAGCGAACTTTACACTGTGTGCCGAGTTATTTTGTAACAGTTTAACTTAATTTAGAAAGAAA
Source organism: Hemichromis elongatus (assembly GCA_015108515.1). Lineage (NCBI taxonomy): Eukaryota > Metazoa > Chordata > Actinopteri > Cichliformes > Cichlidae > Hemichromis > Hemichromis elongatus. Next base: position 13,811 of record VUQR01010702.1, on the reverse strand, counting down.
GACATGGGAAAATCATTTAGTATTCACAGCGCACACACACAAAAATGCACTTCCTGTCTCTCTGAACATCAGGGGTCAAAGGCTGCTTGGATATGCCTCCCCTCTGAATCGGTTTATGTCATTAAGCGTTGAAAGAAAACAAAACAAAAAAACCCAGAGGATCCACCTGTTAAACAAAAGTGGAATATCATTCTCCAGGAAAGGTAACGTATCCGAGACATGATCCAACTCATTTCATCGGGATACAAGCGAATTCAGGTCTAACCGGTTCATTCCATCTCAAATAAATTATTTGAATATTTTCTGCTTAACCACCTCTGATTTACATGAAAACTTTATGGTTTTAAAATGTGGACATACACACATTGTGAAATTTTAGATTCAAATATTTTCACTTTCGGGCTTAACCTCCTTCTGGCGACACCCAGAAAATCAATTGCACAAGGCAGTCTGACACATAATTGTGCCTTTGTTTCACTGTGGGTTCAGAATTTGGTGTTCAGGCCTTTCTCACAATGGCCAATGCAATAACAACAGCTTAAAAAAAAACAAAAAACATATATACACACACACATAAAAGTATGGTTTTATCCCATGGTTTGTGCTCCAGCAATGATGTATCTCTTTGTCTGGAGGTGGCAACATTCTCTTGTCTGCTGCTGTTCCTGTGACAAAAGGTGGCAACTATAACTAATTTAGACATTTCCAGATAGAACATCAGTGCACCTGTGGCTTTTAAATGGAGATTAACAACAGCAAACAGAAATTAAGAGATGTGGGAAGAGTTTGAGCTGCCACTGTGTAACATTTCAAATCTAAAAAATGATTCATTCAAAAAAGCGTGTTTCCTATCCACACACCTTAAGTTGTTAACGGCTCTGTGGAATTGTCCTGTAGATGAAGCCCAAACAAATGTGTCAAGTGTATTTTCCTGTCTACATCCTTGTTAGAGCACTTATTAGGTAGTTTCCCTACCTGTGCTGCTGCAGTGCTACACAATCATAAAAACAATGCGCTGAAAGTCAAGAACACCACAGGGTATCTTTAACTTACACCTTCCTCACTGGTATGTTTTTCTAATTAAATATTAATTTAGTGCTTGAACACTACAGCACAGGATTTAACAGAACCTCCAGCAGCTGTGGTAAAGCTCAGCACCATCATTAAATGCAGACGGAAGGGAAAAAAAAAATACAAGAAAACCACTAAATAAAAGTTTCATTAAGCAATTATTTTCTATAAAATAAAACAGGTAGTGTTTGTTCACGTTATCATGACACAGACCTTAGTGGAGACTCTGTAGGTGATGTAGGTCTCCATGGTGGAGACGTGCTTCTTTGGATCGTCGACAGTGACGAAAAGGTCGTGGGTTTCTGTGTCGGCGTAGGGGTCCCGGGCCTCCGCGTCCGAGTCGTCTTCCAGCTGTAGCCTGTTGAACAGCACGGACGCAGAAGCCGGACTCGGCGTCTCGACCGGCTCGCCGTTGGTCAGTCCCACCTCCTGCGTACAAACACATAATGACAACATCATGACACCAAAACACAGATGCTGTACTCTGCAAACAAAGAGTAAGACACACAGATCCTGATGCTGCCACTGCATTCTTTTCCTCTCTGTCAATGGTGCTCTTGTTAGGCCCGTGCAAACATCCTACATCTCCCACACCGTCCTTCTAACTGAATGATGGATGATGGGAAGGAAACAAATAGGTCTGGCAGGAAATACCAAGAATTTATTTTATCTCATCTTCAAGTAAATATATAAAAATCATTACTATCTAAGTGCCTTACTTAGGAAATAATAGTTTAGAAGACTAACTAATAGGTGCTGCTAACAGTAGCGGTGCAGTCTCAAGAGTGCGCTAGGCCTATATCACGCCCTGTATGTTGGGAGAAAATTGATCATGAATAATTAAAACTGTTGGCATGAATTTGAAGTTGAGGACACTTTAATGCTGTTCTATTATCCTTCTGTTGAGCAGGTTTGGATGAATATTGCAGATAAACTCATGTATTCTTGTCTGGAAACATGTAAAAAGGGGTGAAAATATCAGTGGTGCAACCAAAAACTGCACAAAGGATCATTTTTCTTAGGGGGAAACAACATAAAACAAACGGTTTTATTATGGACCGCTGACACGAGGAATTTGTAGACTTACATGTCCATCTGGGGGGGGGGGGAGCCATAAAAATGCAAATAGGTGGACAACTTATTTGCATTTTTACCATTTTAAAGGGAAAGGTCAGCAGTCTGACTTCAGTCTGACTGTTCGATAATATTATTTTAGCCAGGGAGGAATATTCAGACTTTTGTTTGACTAACATCTTATCGTGAAACTACCAAACAAGTCTGTCACCACAAGCTTGACCTGTGACATTTGATTTTCTGGGAACTTCTGGTGACAAATCTCAGCGATTGTCAGAGTCCTCCACGGTATCACATGAGAAGAAGAAACACTTTGGTTGTTTGAGAGGTTCATGTTCAACAACAACCACCGATTTTTTTTTTAAAAAAAAAAGAAAAAGATGGACTGTGCACACATTTCTACTTCAATCGCTGTCAAAAGAAGTGCTTCCACTCGGTTTCTTCACACTCCTTTCGCTCATTGCTGTTCACACAAACACACGGGCGGCTGACGCTGTAAATTCTCAATTTTTTTTTTAACACTTGGGTGCTAACCTGCTTCGGTAATCACAGTCGGGATAATTGCATTGGGCTGATGTTAATAAGCAACTAGGAGAGTCCAGTACAGACTGACAGTGAGGAGGAGAATAAGAAAACTGTTTGCGTCTAACAGACGCGGCAGAGCCGACAGATGTTTGTGACGACCAGTGCTGGCGTTGTGGCCAATCAGCAGACATTTAGAGTGCAGGTGTTACTAAACACATCAAGTGCCACTACAGCATGTCAGTGAGTCACCAAGCACCCAATGGAATTTAACCATCACCATCATCGATGTAATATTTACACCTGAGCTTTTCTTGTTATCACAAAATAACACCAGCTTAAGGATGTGTTTACATATTTTAAACACTTACAGTCACGCCTAAAATAGGAACTTGCCAACCTAAAAAAATCATAAATATTTGTGTTAACGCAAACTAGTCGTGCCTGTTTTTGCAGTTTAAAGCTGCAGTACGTAGGACCTATCACTACGCTGCTGTGGTCAGTTGTTTTGCTGTCCCAATGCTTGTAATTGTGCCACTTGTCAACTTGCTAAATTTGCTAATGCAATGTCTTTTTCCCCCCCAACTGCTTTTCTACTATTTCTCAGACCTTCGAAGTGAGACAATGTAAGTGATTGCTTTGTCCTATCAACAGCCCAGACCTCAAAATGATCAAATGAACATTAAAATCAGTATAAAAGAAAATGTACACTTTAATTTTTATGCAACTGATCCAATCTAGCACTACTTTTATACCCCTCCCTAAAGATCAACATGGGCACACGCCCATTAGATAAATCTGTTGCATACATACGCACACCGACAGATGCAATTGGGAGCTTTACTCATAAAAGAAAGCCTCCATCTCTTATCATCTTTTTATATATACACTATCTATTTTCACACCTGCTAACTCTCAAATCTTTTTGCGAGGGGTGTTTGTGTATTTTTCAAGATTGGGCGTCTATCTCCCCCACGGACTTTGGGATTTAACCTTTGACTCAACATATTTTTGGATGTCCACTCTACCTCTCCAGCCAAAGTTGCCTAAATATAATAAATGGCTGAGTGAATTCTACTTTCTTTGCACTTTTTTGCTCTTTGTACGGTTCACCTGGTCCAGTCTGAAACAGCCTGTGATCGTCCAAAGTCTCCCATTGTTGACTAGAGTTTATGAAGTCTGAAAACAGACGGCAGAGGAGGTGAAGGAGTCTTGTTCCCTTTAGATTAGTTCCCTCTCAGACCACTTGAGCGGCAGTATGCTTAAAGGGTTATTGTGGTGTTTGTTTCCTACATCATCAAGGAACTAAAAGAAGCACCCTTAGGCATGTACTTTTAAGTGTTTAACATTATACACCAGAGCCTAAGACAAAATAAGATCTCTTATCTAAATAGAATGATACTAGACCTGCTCTCAAGCCTGTGGCATTTCCACAAAATTTCGCTGAAATAAGCTGACAAATGGTTTTGCCAGGAACCAGACCCGTTTGGCCTGGATAATCATGTAGAAGGAAAAGCCATGACCATAATGATGCCAAGAACCCTTATACTGGAAGTATTATAGCATCTCCTGTAGGCAATAATTAACCACAGTATCAAAGTGGTTGCTACAGTTGTTCCTACAGTAAACACAGCAGCAGCAGAAGCAGGGAGAATAAAATCCATGTGATATTGTTGGATAGCTCATCTTTGTTTACTCAGCTCACCGGAGTTGAGATGGGTGCCATACCCACGTACACACAGAATCCATCTTAAATAGAGAAAGCACAACACTCGTGGTTTTACTAGTGAGTTTGTGTCAATTAATTTGGGCAAGACATCCAAACTAGGTGAATTTGCTGTTTCAGCACTGATTTAGCCGCACACTCAGAGGGTTCAGCCATGTGCTCTAAAACCTCAACTGCAAACAGAAATTAGTGTTTTCCACAGTTTCCTCTTTAAACTTGCATCAGTTTTCTACTACTTATTAACAGGAGGGATGTTAATCACTGGCGTCCGCCGTAAAACAGTTTAATCAAAGAGGGGTTTTGTTTGGGTAAGCGTCCTCTTTCCATCCCCCACCGTCAGTGAAGCCCCTGCGGATTCTACCTTATCCTTTCCACCGCTGACGGTGACATCTGGCCCGGGGGAGAGCGGCTCCTCGGCGGCGGACAGCGGGTGGAGGATCTCCGTGATGGGCTTCTGCCCCGAGCTGGCCAGGCCTCTCGGAGCGTTGATACTCATTGCGTGGAAGGCGGGAAGACGTGGCCGGGTATCTGGGGAGGTAACGGGTATCAGTTTCTCCGCGGCCGTTACAGTTCTGGAGACAAAAAAGAGGCTTTTTTTCCCTCCTCCGTTCAGGGTCTCTTCAGCTGAGATGTTTCACTGCCTGCTTGACCACAACTGTCAGCTGACTCCTACTGCGCAGTTCCGGAAGTTAAACGAGAAGAACCTGGATGTAAACATGCCAGTCACGTGACAAATGACGAGCAAATCGAGGAAGATCGTCTACTAAGAAGATGTACGAACAGATTTGCTAGCAGATTTATATTTTTCAAAAATAAATAAATAAAAAAACTGCTTGTAGGTTATAAATGTATGAAATTTTCAAGTGATGTAACTTAAAAATTCTTACTACTAATTCTTATTTAAAAATAAATTAATTAGTTGATTTCATATATATATATATATATATGTATATGTATATATATATATATATATATATATATATATATATATATATATATATATATATATATATATATATATATATATATCAATAATATATATATATATTTTT
>VUQR01010700.1:65149-80462 GCA_015108515.1 Hemichromis elongatus | reverse complement strand
TGCAGATGAGACTTATCTTGGTCGACCATGTGTGCACGAAGCCCCTAAACTGCCAGTCCTAAAGCATTGACTAGCTGTCAGCTCTGTCTCTTTCCCCTGGATTCGAAAAGGCTGCTGCGCCTTTCATTTAATATAAGCAAAGGAAAGGAGGAGTGAGGCGCGGTGGGGGGAAATTGTTTTGCTAGTTTTTTGTTGGTTTGTTTTTCTCCATGTGAGGTGATAGACTTCTAGGGACCGAGCTTTATCTGCAAGTCAGTTGCACATATGGGGGGTGAAGGGTGGGTGGAGGGGCTGTTGATTCAAACGTGTCGTTGATAGCAAATACAAATCCTTTCGGGCTGTAACACTGGTGCCAAAACTGACTGTTGTGCTTTTTTTTTTATATATACAAAACAACACTGGCTTTGCTGGCTTAAATTTAGGACACACTGACGATAACGTGGCATTGTGTGGACACCGCGTGCGGGAGCATTACCTCCAATAAACCGTAGGGATAATAAAGGCCTGGACCAATTTACCTAGCCACAAATGCCACCGTTGTGTGACGTTTAGGGTCTGCCTCACATCGAGTTGGACAAACGAAACAAAAGTTTAAATTTTAATCCGTTTTCCGTTTTCCGCCCACTGTAAACGTTTTTTTTGTCGTAGGTATCCCTGGCAGTGACTACATTAATTCCAACTACATCGATGGCTACAGGAAGCAGAACGCCTACATCGCCACCCAGGGTTCTTTACCCGAGACATTCGGGGATTTCTGGAGGATGATCTGGGAGCAGAGGAGCGCCACCATCGTCATGATGACCAAACTAGAAGAGCGGTCCAGGGTAAGGCTTTAAGGATCGATTTTAAAGCCTGTGCTACAGTTTGTCCGATATTCATTCATCAGCATCTGGAAAATCACGATGACTTCGGCTACATCCACGTATGTGTTTTACTGCTGTCGTCCTTTTTTTTTGTTTTGTCACATGTCACATGATGACTCATCAATCATTTAGTTGATTTTAGTTCCATATATATCAAAAGAAGCAGCACACTGTTAGATTTTAACCACTGACGCACCGGGAATCACTGATTGCAAGAATATTTAATCACTGCTATACTGTGGGACCGTTTCTATGCATTTATTTACTACAACAAGCGGCATTTTGTTACCCACCGATATCTTCGATCCTCACACAGTCCTGACTGATTAGTATCCAGACTTACTTCATCGGCCTCATACTGCTTAAGGCGCCGGATTACAATCCGTGGTGAAAAAAAGACAGACCGTAAAGCCACATCTGCCCGCAGTACGCACTTTCTAGTTCTTTAAGGTTGACACGGTCAAAAGCCATTATTCCCTCTCCCAAACGTCTTGCCATATTTGACTGAGCACATGAAAGCTTCCTCGGACTCCATCAGCTACTGACCTTCACACTTCTATGCCTCTTTTTAAGAGCCCGGCCTAGTGTTAACAGGAGTGTGGAGTCAATCGAGAGAGCGGGTTTCACTGAGCGTTCGCACAATCTGCAAAGCAAATAAGGGCCCAGGTGTCTGCATTGCCCTATAGAAGCAGTGCTATGTAAGCACATCACCATGCTGTTTGCTGGGAGACCACCCCTACCCTCAAATCTGTCTATGTTGTTTGACATTTGTAGCAAATATTGTGCTTTTGTTGCTGCTAAAAGTGCGTGTCTTTCATATTAATCAGTCAAATCATTCACTCACGCTGCCTTTGTATGTTTTGCATATCTAAAGCTCGACTATTTGCAAGTAAACAATATTATGAATCATTACATTACTCCCGGTGTCACAGACACTTCATTGCGCTTTGTGTTAATGTTATAACAGATGCTTGGGAAATTGAATTAGTGGCTGGTTTAAAAACCTGATTATTCCAGAGTGCTGTTCAATTGTAATATCAATCAGTGGCAGAGAATCCTACAGCAGGATACGTCGGTGGAGCGCGTGTCCGAAAATCACATCGGTGCCAGCGGACAATCTGAGGAAAAACAGTTTCACTGGAGCCCAGCTTTTCCTTTCCCCAAAGCCAATAGTTCTTCTCTTTGTCAGCTAAGCGGTATTGCAATACAATGTTTTATTGGCCGTTTACCGTGAAACAGAGTACGCTCAAATAGCAATAAAGCTGAGACGATAATATGAGTGGAAACCGTGCTCACCTTTGTAATTACGGAGTACGTCAGGACAATTAATAGCCCTGTTGGTTCGCTACAAATATCTCAAGCTATTTCATTGATTAGAAAATCAAACCTAGTCAGCAAGAATAAGGGGAATCTGGCCATTTATTTGGCCTTTATTTGACTTGGTGCACTTGTACTGAGATGCAGAGAATTGCTGTAAAGAGCCTTCATGCTTTGTGAACAAACACCAAATACATAAAGGTTTTATTGACTCCTTGCCTGATGCGATATTTCTCTCCACTGCAGGTAAAGTGTGACCAGTACTGGCCTACAAGAGGGACAGAGACATACGGTCTAATCCAAGTGACCCTGCTGGACACGGTAGAGCTGGCCACGTACTGTGTCAGGACATTTGCACTTTTTAAAGTGAGTATTTTTGTGGCGTGCTGTGCAGTAGCACTTTAAACGTCACAGCAGAAGGAAGCGGGCTTATCCAAGTATAGCATCGATGTTGGTATCGGAACGATAGCGGTGTAATAGGATCGATAATTTGCTTCTGTCCTTTAAATTCTTCATTTTATTTATAGCTTATAGCACATTTAAACAACAGACGCTTGACGCAAAGTGCTTTATAGACGGGCACATTTACATTCCAGGGCTCAAAAAACTCACAGTTTAAAAATAGATAAAAAAGCTGAAAGGTGTGTTTATGTTGTGTTACCTAGTCATTCATCTCATGTCATGACACACTGCTCATCTCTACGTAAGCTGCGTTGTAACTTAAAAGTATGAAAATTGGTATTAATATTGATATCGGCGATACTGGCCCTGTATTTACTTGGTGTCCGACCGATACCAGGATTTGCAGTATCGCACAGCACAGCGTCTGCAGGTCAAATCGTTCGATGTAAGCTGCGTTCGGTCACTAAGCATTTGTCCGTGTTAACATTCAGAATGGCTCCAGTGAGAAGAGGGAAGTGAGGCAGTTCCAGTTCACGGCCTGGCCAGACCACGGGGTACCCGAGCACCCCACTCCATTCCTGGCCTTCCTGAGACGGGTGAAAGCCTGCAATCCTCCAGACGCAGGGCCCATGGTGGTACACTGCAGGTACGAAACAACATGGCTTCACAGAAACATCCTGAAGCATGAAATTGATTTTTTTTCTCTCCATTTGCTGTAATGAATATATGAATACATATGGCAAAAACACGACGTATTCTTGGTTATTTGGAGGTGTATGTTCGAGTTCTTTTTGGACTAACACTTGAAAGAGAAATTAGACACGAACTATCAGTGAAAGGAGGACTGTTTGATAGGGTGTAAACTTGTGTCCCTCCCCTCTCAAAAACCAAAGGGTGAAAAAAAAAAAAATCCAGCCCACCGGCTTTCACAGAAAGCACTTTAAATCAGAAGGTGTTTTCAACATCGCAGAACAAAGTGTACTGGTGTCATTGCCCTCAGCAAACTTAAACATCTCCTCCCACGCAGTGACACGGAGATACGCGCAGACCTGTCGTCTTCCCCTCTACACCGCTAACATGTCGCGCATCTGCAGCCCACAAGTCCTCGGCTCATCCCCTGGGTTATTGCATCTGAAACAAATAACTTTCATGCCAACTTCACTTCCCTCAGCGACATAAGAGGCCAGACTCCCAGCAGAGAGCACAAAGATATAACACAGACTTCTGGCTTCCCTTAACTCAGGAAGTCATCAGAGGCGCAGCGCAGAAGAAGGAAAAGAAAAGTGACAGAAGGAGGAGGGGGGGTAGTCGGGAGGGGAGTAGAAATTAAGAAGCAGCGATAGCGAGTGTAACAGATACAAACTTTTGTCAGAAAGCGACAAAAAGGGGTAGTGGGATTACTAAAGAATTAAAATTACCACATGCTGAAGTTAATTAGTGCTAGTTGGTGAATCGCTTCCAATTGAAAACCCTGACTTTTTTTTTTCTTTTTCTTTTTTTTTTACAGTGAAGCAGAATGCAGGAATTAATGTCACTGTGCAGATGGGAGTTTTTAATTCCTCTGGCACCCTATCAGATACAGTCATGCCCCAGCTCCAAATCCTATAAGCCTAACTTCCTGTTTTACAGTTTTAAATAGAGCGATCTTTTATATTTCCTCACTTCCAATATAGTTTTTACTCACTGAAAAAAGAAGAAGAAAAGTAGTTTAGCAGATATACTTTAAATAAGATATATTTCCTCCTGTAGTTTGTGCAGGTTTTTGTTTTTCTTGAAGCTGATTTATGCACATGAAAAGAGTCCAAAATAAAAAGCCTTTGGAAAAAAAATAAATAAAAAAAATCCAGAAATGACAGCGTGGTGCAGTCTACGGAGCAGTCGACTGATTAGTTGGTGCAAAAAAAAAAAAAAAAAAAAAATCAGCTTGCATGTGCTCAGGCGCCTTATGTAAAGACCATAAAGACATAAAAAAAAAAACAAAAACAAAAAAAGCTTTTTTTTTTTTATTTATTTATTTTTGTGCAAGGGAATGAATAGGAGCTTAAATGAGAGGGTTTACAACTTTTAAAAATCAACTGCACAGGATTTCCTCCCTCACAAGTCGCTAATTAGAAACGTGTTTAACTCTCCCGTCGCTCGCGTTCTCGGATTCTGGATGAATCCGTACAGACGCTGCAAGTCGTCTCCACGCTGCAAAATGCGTTCAATCAAACGCATGCTCGTAAGCTATACCTCTGTTGTGTGAAGCGGTTAGGCTAAGAAATGTCCGTTACAGCGAGCACTTTTTTTTTTTTTTGCGCATGCTTATGAAACATCATCCCCCGCAGGAGTATTTAAGAGTATCAATCAAAATACATTCATCTGTTTTCCACTGCCGAGCGAACACTTGTCACAAGGTAAGACTAGAGGAATTTTCTTCCGGGGACATTATAGCGCGCCTCTTGCTTTCCTAGTTCCTGCTGTTTTCAGTAACCCACGGGTCAGGGGCTGTTTTGCCCTTGTAGCTAAAGGGCTAGTCAGGCATTGTGAGGTCTCAGAAGAGGTCAAAAGGACGTGATTAAATGTCACAGTGATCACTGGCCTCTCCCAGTGACTCAGAAGGAAAACTTTAAAGAACAACTCACGGATTCGAGTAGCAGCCAAACCATTCCCTCCCTCCCGTTTGTCCTCTCAACGACCGTACAGTCCTGTAGGTAACACAGAATGCAGCATAAAGTCTACTTAGACTGTAAAGGCTGGTTCAAATGTGGAACTTTAGCTGTGGCGATAATGAATGAAGGGTAAAGCTAGAGTTTAAATCATAAATGAAGAAGTTATACGATGTGCGTGGAGTTGTCACAAATTATAGTGAAATAAGTATAAGAAACTTTTTTTTTTTTTTTTTTACCATGCTGTAAAGATTTCCAAGAGTACTGCGGCCCACCTTAAAACCAGAAAACCCCACGGGCTCCATCCAATCTTAAGTCTTCACTTTAATCCAAATGCAAGAGAAAGTGACGCATTTCCGAGAAAGCTTTATTTAAAAAAAAAACCAGAAACGGCACAGGCTGTTGGCTATAAATTACTAATGCTACCCACTCATATGCAAAATGTTAAGGCCAATGTGTGATATAAATATCCTCCTGAGAAACAGCCTATTCATGTATGTCCTCTGAAATGGACATTTGTTTTTGGTTTATAACTTTTGACTACCCTACAAAGTCCTGATGTACTTAATATAGGACACACTGGGCTTTCTATTGATATTTCATGTGTTTTGGTGGCCTTTTAGCTCCAAAGAAAGGAGGAAATCACATAAAATATAGTCATTTATATAAATAAATCACTGTATATATCTGTAATTAATTTCAAACTAATTTTTAGGTAATTTAAGATCTGCCTTTGCAGTACCCCCGGCTCTTATTTGCGACTCTCTGGCTTAGACAGTATAAAAGCTGGACATATCCACCACGAACTCTCCCGCTGCCTTGCTGTTTTGAAGCCTTGAATTGTGCCGCCGCCATCTCAATTGCAAGAAACAAACCGGATGTGATAACTGATGTTGGGTCTGTCTGTAAAATCCACGCGCTTATTGGTCATTGGCTTGTGATTGACAAGTCGTTAGCCAATGAGGGTGCAGTTTTTAAAACATGGTATGATCAAAGATTTGCCAATTTTTGATTCAGTGTGACCCAAAATGAATGACTGAGGTTTGTAGAGGTTGCAAAGACTTAGTGGCTACATCCATGTTTTACTGTCAGCAATTAAATGACTGATTTTTAGGGGAAGACTCAAGTGGCCAAATAACAAACTGCAATTGCTGTATCGAAAGCACAAGTCTGAATACTGCTGCAGGCTTGCTTTGAAAAGCTTCTAGTTTTCTTTGTGAAAAACCAGGAAACCAACTTTGTCAGCGTTGCCTACCAGTTATGACGAGGTGTTACGGCCACAGGGCGTGGTGAAAGTAAAACAGTGGCGTTCGTGGATGTGGTCAGAGACTTATAACGCTCAGTGCAGCAGTGTTTTTCCTCCACGCCACATCTGGGTGGACTCTAGTACCAGTACTAGTTTTTAAAGGTAGTAATTCTTTGATGATGGAGAAGCCAGACATAATGAAATGTCAGTGGTACTGTTAGGTTAAACAACACTGATTCTCTATCCCCTCTTTTCCTTCAAGCTATACTGGCATCTGTGTCTCCCAGTGATTCCAGTACAGTTATACAAATGCTTGACATTATAGCCATCAGTCAGTCCAGTGGGTTGGGTTTAAAAGACCAACCTTCCGTACCCGGATGTACTTTCCACAGTTTCAAGTATTCACACACTCATGCGACTGAAATGATTATCGACCCCATTAACAGCAACGCAGCGTTCCCGCTGAGCTTCGCTTTATGTGTGCGTGTTTTATAGGCAGAGTAGCAAAATGGTGACAGGTTAGCTGACAGCCGGAGATTTTCTAACAATACATATGTAATTGCTTTCACTGCTGCTCACGCTTTATCTTCGCAGGACTCGTTGCAGCTGTATTTCACACTGAACTTTCTTTGCCATCCCTTATTCCCTAAACTCCTGGAAAGCATATTAGTCTGACACTTAATGCGTGTCGACGTCCAGAGCAGCTGGTTTTGACTGGTTGAAAAGGCAGTGTCAGGTCATTAGTGCAGTCAGTACGCCGGCTCTCCTTCAACTGCCAAATGTACCGACAGCTTTCTGCACCGTCTCACCCCACCCTGAACACACACACACACACACACCTGTCAATAAAGAAATATTACACTTTCCTAGCATTTCTTGTTTTTTAATTAACAACAATTCCAGATGCTTACGAGACAAACGAGGAGCATCTCTAGCTAAAACAAGCCTGCCTTCGCTCTCATCGCCCCTTCTCTCTAGCTCTGTGCTGTCACTCTGTCGCTTACTCTCTTGCAGGTCATCACTCTCGCACGTTCAAGTCTCCACTCTAAAATGCCTTCAGATTGGAAACAGCTGGGGTAGAGGGAGAAATCTCTACTTGTTTCTATATCCCACGGCCAAGAGCTGAGGTGTTCTCAGACCTGGAAGTGATTCATTCTTCAAATAACCCTGAGACACATTTCACATTTCTTTGCAGCCCAATTCTCTCTCTCACTCACTCATACTGACTCTTTTTTTTTTTCCTTCCACCCTAAAGGTGCGAAGAGTTTTGTCAGGAAAGAAATAAAAAGTTCAGTCTCGTTCAGCCAATGTCAGCCATTTTGAAAGTGATCATCAGATCATTTGTTAAAGCCAATGACTCCCATACGTGTCTTTATTCCATTTGCAGCACAGTTCCAGTGCAGCATGGCACATTAACCAGACTTGGCCCCCGGGGACTGACTTTACTCCCTCTTGAGTTTTCCTTCTCAAGCCTTTCCCTGTTCCTCAGAGCAAATGAAAAACAAATGCTTCATCAGGAGGAGGCACAAGAGCATGGTTCACACCTCGTAGGCATGTCAGCTTAATGAATTGAATAACCTATTTACTTTGGAGTGCCGAGTGCAAGGACTTGTCTCGTCAATGCTGAGCTTTGCGGGAGGTGGGAGGGGAGTTAACGAACAAGATTTAACACCACCCCGTCGCCCCGCGGTAAATAAATTGTCATCAGAAAACATCTTTTGTGCTGAACCGTGCAATATTAAAACATGTAACGCGCAGGGGTGAGCATTTGTCAGCAGACTGCCAAAGCGCTACATTTATAGAGCGTGTCTCAAGCTGGCCTGCAAGGAGAGGTCAAAGTGAAACAGTGAAACATTTTTGTCTTTGGCAGGGTGTCTGTGTTTTTTTTTTTTCTCCACATGTGCATTTTGCTCACTAATGCACAAATGTACCTGTGTGAATCTTAATGAGGAGACCTGGCTTTCAGTGCCTCTTCTAGAGCTCTTATTCCATTTAGGTGCACAGCACTAATCTAATGGCATTAATTGTAGTTCTCAGAAGTTGCCCGGCACGTTCATAAAAAGTGTTCACGTCGAATTTGCGACTCCGGAGCCACATTTGTGTTCACATTTGTTCTAGTGGCACTTTCCCCATTTGCGAGATGAAGGTTAAATGTTGCTGTTGCGTAAGTTATTAGTCCTGATAGGTTGAAGAGTGCAGGTGGGGTCCAAAGGCGAAGGACTAGATTGCAAAGCCAGCGTTGAGCCCGCTCAAGGCTGTGAGTACCAGGCCCTCTTCTCTACATAGTGCCACTTCAGATTTAATTACACTCCAAGCCAAATGGTCCATCCTACAGTGGCAAACTTGGCCAAGAGAGTTTACCTTTTGGCCTCATCACCAGGAGAAGGGAACTTATTCAAGCTCCATGTCCTTGTTTGGACAAGACACTTCTCCTTCCTCTGGGCTGATGCTGATCAAAATGGCTTAAACCGTTCTTCCTAAATCCAGTTGCATATGCGTCATTGTATAAAAAAAATCACCTGGCTACTCACTTTTATACTAAGCATGTTGGCGTTCCCGGCCAATAATAGCTATTTTCTAATCTGTAAATATTGGCATAACAGTCGATAAATGAAAACTAGACTAACAACTAAAATTAAACTAAAGTAGACAAGAAGAAACACCCCTCAAACATATTATGAGTGTTGACATTATACAGTTTTTCCACCAGAGGGCACTATGCAATTTCTGACTTAGCAACGCTTGTTTTTGGAACGCCACAAACACAACAACAAACTACCAAAACCAAAGAAAGTATCGGCTCATATATTGGAATATTGGATTTTTAAATTACCAAATATCAATATCGGGCTAAAAAATCCTGTATCTGTCAGTTGCTGTTTAATATCTCTTTAAGCGCTTGATGAAATTGTGGTCTGACTTTCTGGTTTCAAGTGTGATTTAGTACTGCATGATGTTAGCTTAAAAACATTTGGTCTCAAAAGTGAAGTAAAAGTAAATTAGACGATGAACCAGAGTATAATTTAGCGGTGGGGAGACCTTGTAATTGACAAGGCGCTTATGTCACTAATGAGTGTGTCAGTCATATCAGCCCATGACTCGTGGCATATGGTTTCAGACAGCTAGCTGGTGACAGCCAAATGTTTTAAGGCTTCAAAACCAGTCCGCAGACCAGTGGGTGATGTCATGGTGGCTTTATCCCGCTTTTATAAAAAGCTTGTGATGCCAACATGGGCATGATATAACTCATATAAATATGAGGTTATAGACCCCGGTGGGAGTTTGCCATAAAACTCTGTCATCTGAATGAAGTCTAAAACTATATTTCGTCAATGAATAACCTTCTTCCATTCCTTCCATCTTTGTCTCCGTTGTGGCTCCAGTGCCGGCGTGGGACGCACAGGTTGCTTCATCGTGATTGATGCCATGCTTGAACGTATCAAGCACGAGAAGACCGTGGATATCTACGGGCACGTGACGCTAATGCGTGCCCAGCGCAACTACATGGTGCAGACAGAGGACCAGTATGTCTTCATACATGACGCGCTCCAGGAGGCCGTCAACTGCGGCACCACCGAAGTGCCCGCCAGAAACCTATACGCCTACATCCAGAAACTGACCCAGATAGAGGGTGGAGAGAACGTCACCGGCATGGAACTTGAGTTCAAGGTATCTTAACTCTTTACCAAAGGAAAAGCACTGGGCAAAATGGCTTGGGTCAAGGGCCAATTAAAAGAAATATTGCTAAAAACACCGTTTTATCTTATATTACATTTTCCAAACCACACCTGATAAAGTTATTTGCCAGTATTTAGAATTTACCTGCACCTCACTGGCATCCAGTACCCCACTTCACACCAAGGAGTCATTGTAATTTTTTCCCATTCTCAATACAACTCCCAAACTATTTCCAGCCCCTATTAGGCCCCACTAGACAGCAAGGGGCCTGTGGTTTCCTCTCTCTTCCAGTTAGTTGACTCACTTGTGTAACATGACATAGGATAAATTTCGCCCCCTTTCTGGTTCCCCCTTCCATAGCTCCATTTTCCTTGAAAAACAGGGGACTTGGTTTACATGAAAACGGCAAACACAGGTTTTCCCCACCACAGAGCAGTTGCCAGAAGAGCTTGAGCAATGTACTCTGCATTTACAATGAAAGGCTCCACCAGCTTCGTCCAACTCTTTGCAGTATGTGGCGTTGCTGTATATATGCTATCGCCTTGCTTGTCACGTGCCTACTCTCATTCTCTTTGACGGATGCTGATTCCACCAAGAGATTATAAACAGGTTAGATTACACTGCTCTTCTGACTACTTAAATCTTCCTGGTGTATCCATTTCCCTGTCTTTTCATCATAACACGGGCAAAGGGCAAGCTGTGATAATAATCACTTTGATGCCATTTCCATACTTTATGGTTACATGACCCAGCTGTGTGCAGCATATTATACTTTTGAGTCTTTTTCCACCACTTTCAAGGTGTGCAATTCGCTAGACTGCTCAGATCTTTATCGCTCGCAACATACCTTTGTTGTCAAACACAATCTGTCACCGGGGAAATACAGAAACATCTGAATGCCATTGTTCCTACCTGACACCCGTACACTCAAGGGTATCTCTTTTTTTCCCCTCCTTTTTTTCCCCTGCAGCGTTTAGCTAACACTAAAGCCCATACATCACGATTCATCAGTGCCAATCTCCCCTGCAACAAGTTCAAGAACCGCCTTGTTAACATAATGCCATACGAGTCCACACGAGTGTGTCTTCAGCCCATTCGAGGAGTTGAGGGCTCTGACTACATCAATGCCAGTTTCATTGATGGGTACAGGTAAGCACTAAAAAGACAGTCATTCAACACAAGGTATTACCATTGCCAGGCTTCGCGTCAGCGCAAACGTAGTTCCGTGTAACGTTCAGATTGTTTTCCACCTTTGTCATGTGATTCATTTCCGCAGGCAACAGAAAGCCTACATTGCAACACAGGGACCACTGGCAGAGACCACGGAGGACTTTTGGAGGATGCTCTGGGAGCATAACTCTACTATTGTTGTAATGCTAACCAAGCTTAGAGAAATGGGCAGGGTACGGAAACACTTGTTTTGCTATTCTTTTCTTCTGGCAACCTTTGAAAGAAATGAAATACAATAAGCAGTTTTCACACATATCAGGAGCAGAAGATAGTTTAGACACTTTAGCAGAGCTTTGCTCTAGTAAATACTCTGTTCGGTTTAAGTTTAGAGAACATAGGAGCTAAGACGTAGGGGCAAGCAGGGCTGACCTAGCTGTTTCCTGTGCCATTCTCATATTGACACAAACAGGCATTATATAGACTTGGTGCTAGAGAGCCGGCAGGTTAAAGACAGGTTATTTCCCGGTCCGACTGCATCTTGTCCTCACGTGCAGCTCCGCCAGGAAAAAGAAGCCTAGAAAAAGTTCAGGGCTGCAGTGCATGTGTGAAAAGAAGCTATAGTTAGATTCAGAAACTGGGAAGAAAAGCTTTCTGAGAGTAGATACAGTGTGAATTGAAAGACAGACATTTCTGGGAAAGAACACAATGAAGCTAGTTTGTGAAGAGAATGCTGTGGCTCACTGTGGTATTCTATTTTTCACTTCCCACAGGAAAAGTGCCACCAGTACTGGCCAGCAGAAAGGTCGGCCAGATACCAGTACTTTGTGGTGGACCCCATGGCCGAGTATAACATGCCCCAGTATATCCTGAGAGAGTTCAAAGTGACTGATGCCAGGGTAAGCAGACGCTGTTTCATAAAACAGGGTTTAAAGATCAAAGGTTGTGGGAAACGGATTGCTTCAGATCAGCGTTGTTTATGGTTTAGACTGGTGCTGTTGTTTCCCCACGTCTGGGTTGTGACCTGCCCGAGGGTCATGGAGGACACTGAGTGGATTACAGAGAGGTGCAGGTGTAGACAATTTAGAAAGAACCAACTGAGTGTTTGAGCGCACAATAGGTTATTTTAATGTTTCAAATCCCATAATGCAATTTGTTAATCACATGATTTTATTTACCAAGAAAGAAGATTTGACTAATGGGGTTGAACACGCCGGATGATGAACTGTAATTAACTAGGGTTTTTTTTTGCAGCAGCAGCAGTAATTTGCTTCAATTTTGGCATTGTATCAAATATCTGTTTACAACACCATTATGGCCTTAAGTGTAACATGGGAAGAAATATAAATATATGGAAATGATGACACATGTCAATGTGTTAAAAAAAACAAATGTGGTGCCGGCAGCACTGAGCTGCCAGAGTTTTTAATTCCATCAAAGGCTTACACAGATAAATGGCACAGACTCCCTTCTTTGTAGAGCATGTTACACTGTCTCGTCAATGGGATTGCTTTCCTTATCAAGGGGATACAACATCACTTAAGTAATGCACATCCTCAAAGTCGATTCTGCAAGCACCCTGTCAAGGGTAGCACATCAAAGGAATTAGCATCTTTAGTGTTCATGTTAAATACATTCAGGTAAAATGACAGTCTTCTTTAATAACAAAACGTTTTCTCTGATGCGTCACTCTTGGCATCTGCGCTACCGCCTTTCTTCAAGATTTCAAGATCGCACTGTAACAACGATCATGGGATGAACCGGGTTACCTGCAAAACACTGTCAGCTACATTCCTAGCTTCACTTCTCATGATCATGACCGTTTTTCAACGTTATTTCTCTCGCAGGATGGGCAGTCACGGACAGTAAGGCAGTTTCAGTTCACAGACTGGCCTGAACAAGGAGTGCCAAAATCGGGAGAGGGATTCATTGATTTCATCGGCCAAGTACATAAAACAAAAGAGCAGTTCGGCCAAGATGGCCCTATCTCGGTCCACTGTAGGTAAGTAGGTAACAAACCATCTTTGTCTTTTCAGAAGGCAAGTAAAATGTTTAAAAAAAAAAGTGCAAAAACATATTCACATTAGGGGATAAATTCTGATGAAATTAGAAATTTAGATTCAGGAAGGGAAAAAAACACTACTTTTAGGTTCATTAAGGTTCTGGCCAGTGCGTTGACCATTTTGCCATGTTGATCTCTTTTCCACAGCGCTGGCGTCGGTAGAACTGGAGTTTTCATCACCCTCAGCATCGTGTTGGAGCGAATGAGATATGAGGGCGTAGTAGACATTTTTCAGACAGTGAAAATGTTACGGACGCAAAGACCAGCTATGGTGCAGACAGAGGTGAGCTGTTTCCAACCTCCATCCTTTACTTGTTGGTGTACTTTCACACTCTAGGACAGGGGTGGGCAACTCCAGGCCTGGAGTGCTGGTGCCCTGCAGGTTTTAGATGTGTCCTTGATCCAACACAGCTGATTTAAATGGCTAAATGACCTCCTCAACATGTCTTGAAGTTCTCCAGAGGCCTGGTAATGAGGGTGAGATCTAAAACCTGCAGGGCACCGGCCCTCAAGGCCTGGAGTTGCCTACCCCTGCTCTAGAAAAAGCCCAGGTTAGAAACACTTATTGTATCTAGCTACTGTGTTAGTAATTGCCTCCAATTGCCTGAAAGGTGTGGATAGATTCCAAGTAGCCTTTTTAGCCAAACAGATGAACTAAAATGAGGCTCTGCTAACGACTGTGATTAATTTAGTTGTTGAATTTAAGTAGCTTTGCCAGTTCTCCACTTCAGCCCCCTTTTATCATTTCAACTGACCAGCATATAAATTTCCAGCTTTCAGAATGTAGTTTGTGTTTATTTTTGAAGAAAAGGTTAATTGTATCTACAGAAAAGACAATTTTTTCGGTTGACTCAAATGAAAAATGTAGCGAACATGATTCTATGTAACCATCTTTTTTCGTTGTTTCCAGGATCAATACCAGTTCTGCTACAGAGCTGGCTTGGAGTACTTGGGAAGCTTTGATCACTATGCAACGTAAAAGACCCAGTATTGGAAGATAAAAGCAGAGGGCCCTTTGGAAAAAGAAAACCCAGCGAGCCTCTCTTCTGAGCCATAAATTCCTGCTTGAGAAAGTACTCCTTAACTCCTTGCTAACAACTCATTACGTGTTGGATGTGCGACATGACTTGTCAAAAAACGGAAAAAAAAAAAAAAATGATTCCCAGGAGGACCAAGTATTTCCCCAACCCCAATAAAAACCTCGCCTTGACTCAGAGGGAGGGAATCCTGACTGTTGAAGCATTACACGGAATTACCTTTTCTTTTGCTTCAAGGATTCATTTTGGGGCTCGTAAAACCGAACGAAACCAACACAACAAAAAAGTAAATGAACAATAATGACATCGTCAGAAATGCATCAGTGATTATGAACCATTACGAGAGGCATTGGAGGAACACAGTATTTGCGGGGGAGGGAAAAAAAAACTAAACTCAATGCACATTGTAAAGAAGAAAACAATCAGTTTCACAATCAAGTACACACAGACAACCCATCACAAAAGAAGACAATGCTTGGTCCACAAGAGCAGGACAGACTTAAGGTAACAATGAATAAACACCCCCGTTTTCTGTCACAATGTTCATCATCTAAATTTTTGGGGAAGAGGGTAAATGATCTATGAAATAAATAAAAATTATTGATTTAGTTTTTTAGTACTTTATTATACAGCTGATGTGCTTTTTTTGAACTGTGTGACTTTCCTTTTTTTACACAAATTTATCGCTTGGGGAAAAAGTGATGAAATGTATTTACGTAAATGTTCTTTTTTTTTTTCTCAAAGCTGTAGAACTGTTCTAACGTACAGTATGTGCTGTTTTGCGGAGGATCTCTTTGCTTTTTCTTTCTCTTTATTTTCTTTTTTTTTTTTTGCACAACAGAATCCACACAACCAAAATTTAACTTTGGTAAAGAGTTATTTTTTGGTCTTGA
>VUQR01010700.1:35224-55508 GCA_015108515.1 Hemichromis elongatus | reverse complement strand
GTTGGTTTGGCTGCAAACAAATCCATTACCACAAGGTAAATAGGAAGCATCAGCACTCTTAGTCCATTTGAATGGTTCGAACCCTTTGACCACCCCTCGCCTTGCACAGGATCCTTCCGATTCAGACGCGGGAGCCGATAGCGGGAGTGTCTTTTTTTTTGCCCCCCCCCCCTTTGCATGCCACCCTAGAGCCAATCTTACATAATACATTTCTGATGATAAAACCCTTCCGCTGTGCATATGGCAGCTCCACTAACTGAAAGTGGCTGTGACTAACTCACTGTAATAGGAAAATTCAGCTTACTGCATATAATGGAGAAACGTGGAAGAAGTTCAAACTTGAATGCATTATTACAGCTTAGTGTGGTCTTGAGCAATTCACAGAGGGGTGAGGGGTTGGAGGTGGGGGAATGGGATGTCATTAAAAGCAGTCATAAAATTAGACGTTTCCCCCTCATTTTTTTCCCTTCACCAGCTGGTAGTCATTTCACTGTCAGGGTGTATATAATTTCCGCTGATAGTGAAGACAGTTCCGCTTGAGGGAACTATTTTTAAGTGCTTTTAGGGGGCTCCTCGTACACAACAAGGCTTTCACATTGTCCATCTTCTTCCCAATGTCTTTTTCACAATAGCTTTGCTTTTGACATTAGACAAAGCTATATCAGGGATAATATGAAACTGTCATGCTGTCCTATAAAGGTTTACAGAGTCAGTCAGCAATATTGCCAAACACTGAAGGCACTTGCTAGAAAAGTCAAGGTTGTAGAAAGCCCTCATTCACACGGCGCAACTTCAGTTACACGCTGCGCTTTAGAATCAAAATGCTGCTAACGTTTTTCACTTTCAAAAGTATTTTCAATGTGTTTTCAGTCGGTTCATCATAGATTTTGAGCACACTGAGTAGTGAACAAAAAGCACCCATTAAAAGTGCTGTTTCAATAGGATTACTGAGTCAACCTTTAATCTATTTCAGCTGTTATCATAGTTTTGTTTTTTGTTTTTTTTCTGCCCTGCATATCGAGTACTGAAGGCATGGCTAAGAGTTACTGGCCTTCATTTCAGTGCGTGGCACGTTCCAATTTTTACCTTAGTAGGGATGGATTCCCCTTGAAGCCGCTAAAGCACAGAGATTGTTGTCATTTCAAAAAGAAAAAACATTCAGAAGCCCCTTCATCTGTGAGCATACTGATCAAAAGTGGTGACTCAATAGGTGGGTGCTAATGAGTGTAGAAAATACTGCAGAACTTTGTTTCACAAGTCATGAAAATTTGAGTCCAGTTTGTTAAAATGTGACACAGGGAGAACGGGATCTCGTTCGCGCTCTGTTAGCAATACATGTTTTGGGAATGCCCTCTGGTGGGGGAATCATGCAACATCAACACACATAACACAGCTGAAGGGTGTTTCTCTCATTTCTACTTCAACCCACCCATCCATCCATCCATCCATCCATCCATCCATCCATCGATTCGCTTTTATTTATCCTTAACAGGGTTGTGAGGGGCTGGAGCCCAGATACTATAGGGCTAGAGGCGGGGTACACCCTGGACAGACTGTTAATCTGACAGGCTACAAAGGCTAACACAGGACAGTCAACCATGCACACTCACAATCAAAACTATGTGCAATTTAGAATCACCAATTAACCTAACCCAACTAACTGCATGTCTTTGGACTGTGGGAGGAAGCCTGGGTACCCAGGGAGGACCCATGCAAATATGGTGAGAACATGCAAACTCCACACAGAAAGGTCCAGGCCAGATGGAGGAGGTCAAACTCAGAACCTTCCTGCTATGAGGAAACAATGTTACTTTTTAAATTTCCACCCACCTCTGTTAATAATCACAATACCAACATATCGGCAACTAGCTAATATTAGCTAATATATCAGTCAGGCTGTATGTCAAATCAAGTACATGTGGCTCTTTTCACTGGGGTCACCCTTTGTGCATAAGGAAGCAGGTAAAAGAATAGTACAGATACAGTAAACAGGATTAAAAGAATGTTTGCTTTGTTTCTATATATAACACATTAGAACAAGGCTGAGCAAATTCCCCAGAGAAAATGTAAAACACAAAAGAGTGGACGGTTGACTGCCACTGCTTGAGGCCATACAAGAGCATTTAACTAGCAGAGATTAACTACTGTATTCCCACTGGTAGTCTAGATGTCCTAGTGTAGCACTTCAGGGAGGAGGGATAAAAGGGCTGTGGGGTGAAGTGTCCATATCCTGGTAATAGATTTGAAAACTTGATCAAAAACCACTCAGCCCCCATTCTTTTTTTACCATTTGAGTTGCTCTGTAAGGTGGTGATTATTTTTTCATATTGATTATTGGATGCCACTAAAAATCATTCCAATCCTGGTAGGTGAGGATAGTGTTAATGACTTCTGTGTATATTGAGAGTAACAAGAAAAAAAGTAAGAAAAGGAAATGGTGGAATTCAGATCCTTTTGCAGACCTCAACTAGAATTCACCTTATTTAAACTTTAAAAACGATGGCACAGCAGCTGTGTTCACATATCAATTTATTCCCTCCCAAAATATGTCTCTCATTTCCCCCCACTGTCTTGACCAAGCCTACAGGTGACAGCAGTCGATCTAACTCAGATGGACATATTTGTGGAACGTCCTCAAACTGCTCCTGATCCATCTGTGACATCTTCTCGGGCCATTTCTCGTTAGCGTTCATAACGTCACTGCCGTACCCACTGCCATTCATGTTATAATGCTGTATGATATGTTTCACTCAAGTCAGTCTCTCTATCTCTCTGACACACACACACACACAATCCAAGGTTGCAGTGCCTTGCAATCAGCAGTCATCCAGGTAAATGGTAAAAAAAAATCCCACACTCCCAACTTTAAGATGACTGTGAGTTAATTTTGAAAATCAGGCATCGGAGCAGGCAATTATAGAAGTGAACCTGAGCAAACTATTTTTTTTTTCCTGGGAAAACTTTTTTTCCCTGTTATACTGAATTTTTTTCAGTTCCATATCAAGCACAGTTGGAATTTTTTTTGCACACAGTAATCAATAATGCCTCAAGATTAACACGTGTTGTGTCTCTCAACAAAATCAACAAATTTCAGGTGCAATCAAGTATAACCACAGCTTAATCACACAAACACAAATAATAATGCATTGCAGTGACATTATTGTTGTCTGGGAGAATTGTTGATCATATTTCCAGCTTTTTCTGGCTTTGTAATTATGGCTGTGTTATTCTTGCAGTTCTTTTAAGTGTTTTACAGCAACTGAGGACATTAGATGCCTCCGTGGACACACCCTTGAGTTGTTTCTTACACCATATCTTCCATTTTCCAGTGGAGTATATGAATGCAGGAAACATATAGCATTGATACTTAGTCTTTCTGGCTTCCCTCAACCGCCTACCACTTTCCCTTCATCCTTCCTCCGCTCTGTTTCTCTATCTTTGCTTCCCTGCATCTTCCCTCTCCGTGCTTCTGCCTGGAAGTGGAACCGATCATTCCGGATTCTCTCCTCCATCACTGAATAAAGCTCCTCTACTTGTGATGCAGAGAGGGAGAAAAAGCACAGAAATATGGCATGTATCCAGCATTGCTGGTTCAGAGAGAAGAAGTGCAGCATTTTGTATGCAGGCAGGATTAGCCTAATTGAAGTGTCAGCCTGAGAAAATTGTGGATGCGTGCGGGTTAATGTCTGGGTATAGCAGAAGCTTCACTCTTCTCAGTGATGATGAGAAATTTGGCTATCATTGCAGGCCTCATTTGATTGTATGTGAGTGTGTGTGAGTGTGAGTATGGACGAACAGTGTACGGTGATGGTTATTGGAAAATGTACCATCAAGTTGAATTGTAATGCTGAGACTGCAAGTTGGAAGCTGTTGGCTCCAGTCATTACTGAGCCATTACATTAAAGCCCCCCTTCAATTAAAATCATGTTTTTACCTCGTTAAAATGTCCATATCTTTTTTTAGATGCAACAAAACATATGACTAACAAAACAATCAACGCTATGTCTAGGCAATACCGCCATGAATCTACAATTGATCAATGTCTGTCTCAAAAACATGGATTTTGAGAGCCAGGTTTATATAGTTAATGTGGGGCTAACCACCATGAAAGTTTCATAAGCAAAATGCTACTTTAAAAATTATTGACTGTACTTTTAATGTTGTACTTCATATTCACCTTCAGGCTCAAGATATGAAGGATCATACCTTTGTTTTATTGTTGGAGAAAGGTTTACCTTTTCAGATTAGACATGCAACCCTCCATTATCGGACAGTTGACAAGGCTAAGCAGCAGCATTAGCTGGTTATAAGCTCACATTATGCTAGCTAACACTATGCTTAAGTATCTTAAAAGTTCCACTTTTCCCACAATGAACAGTTTGATTACGTGTCATACAGTATAAGAGTTTATTTATTAAGTGTTGCATCCACCTTAAAGACAGTTTCATTAACACAGGCTAACGGCAGCTAACAGTGACAAAAACAGCAACGCTTACCAACACGAAAAACTTCATGACAACAACTCATGCCTTCTACAAGTTTTACAGGACTCTCACCCGACATTGAGAGCTGAGGTAAACAGTCGACTGATAACTGAATACCCAACTGAACACAGATAAAGAAAACCTCCAGGACACATCTGAGTACACTCACTATAAGTGATTGGTGGAGGTTTTTTTAGGTTAACTCAGTGGTAAATTAAACACAGGACCAGTTTTCAACAGTTAAATTAATTTGGAAACTTGTGAACAAACTGATCAACACATACATTGGCCTTTTCTAACACCTGACATTAAGGTGGAGTGAGCTAAATGATATCATATTTCCTGCCACCTGTCTCTACTTCTATCAGGGTAATTGTCACAGTAATTGAAATGTGTCAGAGTGAAAGTGATAACGGTGAATTAATGCTGAACCTCAGAGAGGGAACAAGCTGCACTGAAGCCATACTGCCAAGCAACACATTGAGGGTATGTGCAATAGCTATTATCGTCTTGTCAAGGCATGAACCAAATGACTAGCTTAAACGGGTTTCACTCAACATTTTTGCAGCCTATGCTGTAAAAAAGAATGCTTTAATAGTTTTGCCAGACTTTTAGGAGAAAGAAAAAGTTAGCGGATTCCCGCACAACATAACAACAATTCCCCCCTCTTTTTTTCAGGAAACACCAGAACATTGTTACACTCTACTTTTAAGCTTTTAGTTTAACTGAAAAACAACTAGATGATATAGAGCTTTTTCAGAAATAGATTTGCTTCTTCTAGCTTATTGTTAAAGACAACCTATTCTCCAAATGAGCTGGAGTGCTGTGGAAAAGTATTTGCCCCCTTCCTGATTTATTAATATATTTATTTATGCATATTTGTGACCCTTAAGACCCCCAGGAGTCTTTTTTTTTTGTCTTCAATAAATAGTAAAGTGTGGACAGGAAGCATGGCAAAGATCATTTGGTTGGACTTGAACCTAGGTTGCTAGAATTTAGCCTTGTAACAGATGTTCACCTGCTAGCCTGTGAGCTAAGCAGACACATACTTATAGTTTACTGGTGGAGAGCTGGATTTGTGGTTCAATGGTGCAGGTCCTGAATGACACCAAAGCAGCCACAGACCAACTTGTTACCACCACCATGTTTGACAGTTGGCATGAGATCTTTTATGAAATGATCTCATTATTCCACAGAATATTTTCCCAAAAGGCTTAGAGATCATGAAGTTGTCGTCTTCATGTTCTTTTTGGTCAGCAGTGTGGTTTTTTTCTTCTTGAAACTCCTTTTTGCCCAGTCTCTTTGTTAGTGTTGAATCATGAACTCTGACCCACGGTTCTTTAGAGACACGGTTCTTTGTAACTTCCTGGATGAGTTGTCGATGCGCTTTTGGAGTAATTTTTGTAAGCCGACCACTCCTTGGAAGGTTCCCCACAGTTCCAATTTTTCTCCATTTGTTGATAATGGCCCTCACTGTGATTCACTAGTAGCCCAAACCCTTAGAAATGGCTCTGTAACCGTTTCCAGACTGATAGATGTCAGTGACTTTGCTTCTCAGCTGTTTCTTTAGATTGTTGTCTACTTCTCTTTGTCAGACATGTTATATTTAAGTGATTTTGTGATTCAAATGTTTGTGCTTCATAACAGTTAATTATTGACCTAACAAAGGGGGCATTCACTTTTTCAAAGAGGGTCAGGTAGGTTTGGAGAGTTGTTTTTTTTCCTCCTTGAAATGAAAGTGCCATTTTAAAACTGTATTTACTCAGGTTATCGTTGTCAATGTTCTTAAACATATAACTGTGACAACTAGGAAAATCATGTAGAGGAAAATGTTTTTTTCACAGCACTGTACATTCTTACAGTTTGTCATGTTAAAACAGAGCACACCCGCCCATCCCAGAAGGGGCATCAGAAAGATGCTTTATTATTGGCAACTGTATAGGATTGACACTTTTCACTACACAGTTTAATTAGCCGAACATGTTTTACATGTTAAAAAAAAAAGAAGAAAAAACTGGCCACCTTATGGTTATGGGAATATCACGAGCTGCTGTATCTGCTAGTGGCAATTTCATCATCTGTGATTAATGCCTTTCTGTCGGCAAACTTGGCTGTTGCCTATTTCATGTGCTCTCTGGTGAAATATTCCTATTGGTCACAGATGGTTAACTTGCACATGTGAACCAAACAGTCACTTTTCCCTTCTTCTTTGCTGCACCGAGAGTTTATAATACAGAAGATCGCGTTGAATAACAACTAACATTTTTGTAGGTTTTCTTAATGGAGTTCATGTGGCATCTCTGCAGATTCAGTAAGGTGAATCAATGCCATCAACAGCGGCAATAATTTAAAAGGCAATAAAAGATATTGTGCAAAGCCATTTAAGACACGACAGATGCAATTATCCAGACCGGTCTGAGGCATCTGTATAATGCTTATGTAGACGTGTGACCAGACTATAAAATATCTGCAATTAGAAAAAAATGTATTGTGACAAACAGAATTTATTTGTGAATTTAAATGTGTAACACATCTATGCATTTTAAAGGTATAGGGCTCCACCAACATCAGTCTTTACTGTGCTGTCAGTCAAATTTGCATCCTGAGCTTGAGGAAATGACCTAAGCATAGGTATGATGTCATCCAATATAGCTTGGAGTGTTTGATGAAGTCAATTTACTTAATGTGTATGAGATGGAATTGGCAGCTTTGCCAATGTCCACAGTGGGGTTACCCCACTGGAGGACCGGCTAGCAATTTAATATTGCTGACTCATAAGATTCCGAAGATGAGGTCAGCCTTAAATGCTTCCGTAGGGATTCTAGCACCAATAGTGACGTCACTAAAAGGGGCAGCTGTCGAGGCCAAGACCGCGAGTCCTTCTGCGCCACGCGTCAGTTCATCCTGGTGTCAAAGAAACACCAACAGCGGTTGCTCGAGCCATCACCCTATGTTGCTCTATGCTGCGATCACATGATGCAAAGCGGCACTTTTTTTTTTTTTTATTTAATAAAACTTTATTTTACCTGCTTTCACACCTGCTCACCATTAAACACATACAAATGCTGTTTTCATCTGCCTCCATCCCCAAATAAACCGATGGCTTTTGCGCTCTCGCGTTCCGAAGTATAACAGAGCTGATTAAAGTCAGACAACGTCCAACGGTGCCACACTCAAAATCAAGCCCATCTAGTAGCCCTATCTGAGAGCACCGAGCCCACTTTGCAGCACGTTAGCACCTAAATTACAGTTAATTTACACTGATGAGAAAGAGTGGGCGAGTGAGTGGTAAATACTCAGTACGACTGTAGCCAGTGTCTTACCAAGAGAGCTGGGCTGAGAGTTGGCAGAGGCACGCGTGGGATGGATTAGTGTCTTCTTGTTTATTGCGCTTTAATAGGATTTGATTTTATAGATTTTTTTGGCAATTCCTCCTCCTCCCAACACACCATCTGAGGGATGAGAGATACATAATATGGATTAAGAAATGCCTTCTTTGAGAAAAATGTGTCTGTTGCTTTGCTCCAGGAAGATATTATCCTGCCTTTAAAGTAGACATATATTACAGTAACTAGTATATATGTGTGTGTGTATATATATATATATATATACATATATATAACAAAGTCATGTTAACATGCATCCCCCTCGGATGAACAAGAACTATCCGCTGATCTTTTAGGAAGTGAATTATTGCTGACAATGAGAACTTGAAAGTGATGTCATGTCTTCTTAGTGTTACACCGTGAAGATTACAGTAGCTATTCCACCCAGATATTGGATTATGTTACTCGTAGAACAGATGAGTCAGTTAAGTGTTTCCAGAAGTATCTATAAA
Organism: Hemichromis elongatus; assembly: GCA_015108515.1. NCBI lineage: Eukaryota > Metazoa > Chordata > Actinopteri > Cichliformes > Cichlidae > Hemichromis > Hemichromis elongatus. Next base: position 47,186 of record VUQR01010700.1, on the reverse strand, counting down.
AGTACCGTGGTAGCTGTAGGAAGAGTCAGTCTCTGTAAAGCTGCGCAGTAAAAAGCCTCACTGAATACCCAACGGCATCTGTCACATTTGGAGTCAGGGCAACTATTTCATATTTAAAAATAAACCGCTCTTCTGCAGAGCTGCCTTCGCGAAGCGCTGCTCAGAAGACGTCTCTGTCTACATGGGAGAACAGCCACAGAGAATATTTCAAATTAAAGCTCATAAAGTTTGCGCAAATACGTTGAGAGGAAGTGATTTGGTCACGTGCTGCAATGTACATATGAGCGGGAGCAAAATGCTGGAGGTTTCAAACGAGACTGTTATTTATCTAGTACAAGCAGGCAACATGCAGCAGCTAGGATGTTTGGAATATATGCTTAGGAAAACACACCAGAAACTCCCCCCTCGGGAGAAACATTGACAGTTTGCTTTCCTTGCTGTGAGCCTTACACGTGAAAATAGTTTTCTAATTATTTGAGTGGATGATCAGGCAGCAGGAGGACCTCCACTTAAAATTAAATGTAAATATTTAAATTTACATTTGTTTTTTTTCTCCTCAAACTTTACAAACGCCGGGACTTGTGAATTTGAACGATAGCGTAAAGGCAATAAAGACTGGGAATGGGACATTGGATTTGCTATTTGAAGTGGAAAGCTTTCGCCCTTTAACTTGACACTTGTTTTATCGCTGCCATTAAAACCCTGAAGTGCCTGGAGTTGTTAACATAAGAGAAACAAAGGCAAAAAAAAGAGAGAAGACCAATGACTGGGGTCTCCCATCACAAGAAACAAAGAAAAAGAAATTCAAAACTGTGTCATGACAAACATTTTTTTTAATACAATATTTAATATTTTAATGTAAAAGCCCAAAGAGCTTGGGGTGCTGATTAAGTTTGGCTGGAGTGCAGATATAATTGGCTGTGGGTGTCGTCCAAACTCTCTAAGCCTCCAAATGCGACCCATTACAGATACAGTATATACCCCCTCTTACTCTTTAATATAATGAGGCATTCAGAGAGCTGCCTTTAGACTACACTCCCAAACTTTTGTCATATTTTCACCTTATCTCTGTTAATTCCAGCGACAGCCTGCAGATAAATTCAGAGCTGTCTCAGAGCTACAACGACAGCTCCCAGAAACCCTCCGTGGTGCGAAAAAAAAAACAAAACAGTTTTATAGGGTTGAAAAACCCCACGCACCCAAACCTGCTTATTGTATACAGCGAGAATTAGGAATAATTCACTGTCACCCAAAGGCTTACCGTGTACTGCTGCATGGTATGTACATTTATCTTACATATGAGCAAGGAATTAGGGTTAGCGGAGTAGAAACAGTGAGTGTGCTTAGAGACTTTTTTTGCTTCAGTGCCTTCAAGTTGCAGAGAAGAAAACCCATCCTCTGTATACGTGTCAAATTTGTGGCTTGGGAGTCACAATCCTTCCTCTTTTCTGACTCTTGCTAACTTTGGCAATGCAGTGCTTAACAAATCTATTAGTCCACCAACCAATGCGAGGTTTACGCCACTGCTGGCCTAAATCATTTTTTATGTTTCTGTAATTGTTGGTCCAACAATGTGCGCAAGCTCTTCATTTAAAACAATATTTTTAACTCCAAACTATAATTGTTATTGTAAGCGGTGAATTTTGAGATACATGAGACACATGACCAGTCGGACCATGATTGCTTGGAGCCAGGTTGCTTCCCGTCACGTGACCTGTGCAATGACCTTGTATCCAGACATGCAAGACCCTGAACATCCTGGAAACCACTTCTGATCACCGCTTTTTGAATAAATAAATGCAAGAAATATCAAGAAAAAAAAAGTATCATTTACTACTTTTTAAAAGGCATCTTTTTAAAATAAAAGGACTGAATGGTAAATGGACTCATTCTTGTAGTATATAGTGCTTTTCTACTCTCCCGGAGTACTCAAAGTGCTCTATACAACAAGCCACATTCACCCCATCCACTAATACAAGCACTTCTAAACTAAAAGTGCACACTAACCAGCATTCACACACATTCACACTCCGATGAAGGGAAACATTGGGTTAGTATCTTGCCCAAGGATATTTGGCACGCAGACTGGGGAAAGCCAAAGATCGAACCACTAACCTTCCAATCAGTAGCACAGCCACCCCTTGTAATACTTTAATTAATACACAGTATTTACACTTACCAGTTAGTTAAACCTCATTTTCACCTTCACAATAGTGTAACTAGTTAATTTTTAGGCAAAACAACAAAATCTTAACCAAAGGTGAATTAACTGCCTGTTGACCATTTTCTATGGTTATTACGGCAGAGCTCGTTGTTGCATCTTTGATTGAGAGCAAAGTGAGAGGAAAAAAAAACTGCAACCCAATTTACACGAGTAGAAATTAGAGCAGATAAAACTGTAAATAATAGGACAGAGTGGATTTTAATAAAATATCTAATTAAAAAGTTAATGTGAGTGCAAAATACCCATATTATACCCCGAGCTTTCTCTTTAAAGATTAATATTAAATGACCTGCTAATGGGGTGACACTGAATTCTGTATTTATGACAGACTTTTGTTTATTCAGGCGTACAGCACGACGTATTCTGTCCTGGTGTACTTTTAGCACCTGCTCGATCTCGCCACTTTAGAGCTGATGGATGAAGAAAATAAATTCAAATCCCGTGACTGTTATTGCTCTGGCTGTTGTCCAAGCATATGGTGACCATCAGTCTAAAAAGAAATACAGGAAATCCTGGGTTTCGTTCAAAAACGGACTGAGAACAGCTGCTGTCTTAGTAGTGGGAAATAAAGGTAAACTGAAAGGGAGGACAAATTCGGCACGGAAAATAGGCATTTTGCCTCAGTGATGTCATGGTCTCGTCCAAATATAAGCCGAGCATGTGAATGGGAATCCAAAGGTCTGTCGTCTCTCACCGTTATTTGGGATGACACGTGCTTAACACTGAGCCGTGACCCCATTGTCGAGGAATGGAGACTGGGAAAGAAAGAGGCGAGCAACAGCAGGAGCACGTACAGTTGAGAAAGGCTAACCTCTGAGCAAACTTACAAACTTTTGTAACCACAAAAAAAACTCCCCAAAACTTGGCAGATCAGAAGGCAGTATTGCACAGGGATTCACTTCACGCAAACATGGAATTTTAGTTTTAAGACAGCTGTAGTGTTTTAGTTCGTGTAGCTGCATCTTTGCACTGTAAGTGCAGCTAAACTGATTTTTGACCTTTTATTGGGTCTTTTTAGGAAAATCTGCAAGAATTAATTTTGGAAATGCACCAATTTCTTAATGTGTTGTGTTCACAGGAAGTGGATGGATGAATTGCCACAGTGACCTTTACCTTTGACCATTAACACATAATCGGTTCATCCTTAAGTCCCAGTTTGTGTCAGATTTGAGAAAACAGAAATGTGCTTGACTGTTGAACAGCTCTGAACACATACTTCCTACAGCCAGGCTGTCAGGGCATTAACCAATATGCATCTCCCATTTGGCTTCCAAGGACATGATCTATGTAAAGGCATGGGAAAAAGAAAGTTTTAAGTGTAGCTTAGTGAAGCATGTGGATTGACAATCAACTGTTTTCTGTATTTCTGTACTTGGTCTGTCTCTCACGTCACTGTGGAGGAATTTTGGCTCTGTCCTAACGCCCCACCATCTGGACTTGCACCTCGATCCTTTTCTTTTTCAGCCACTGTGTTGTAGATTTGCTGCGGCGCTTGGAAACACTGTCCCGTTGATTGATCGAACTTCAGCCGGGTTTTAGTTGTCAGACAGACTGCCTCACATTTGACCCTAGAATACCAAAGTATTCTAGGGTCAAATGTGGTATTCAGTTCATGGTCGATTTAATGTCTGCAAAGCACCCTGTGCCTGCAAAACAATCTCAGTCGTCGCCCTTCAACCACCTGTGTGACGCCAACTTGTTTGAATGTTTTCACTTGTGAATGATTAAAAATAGCATATTGACGGGCAGCGTCAATATGCTAACTTATATAAAGAAGCTGATGTCTTTCCTCCCTGGGATTGGGTAACACACCTGATTGTCCAGAGCGGCAAACTGCCAAAACTTCTGCTTTCATACAGGTGCTCACACCTGCTGATGATCAGTTCATCATGGGCATGTTAATAGGGCACCTGGATGCTGTGCACCCCTTTAATTCCTTTGGAAGGAGTATATGTATACTTTTTTTTTTCTTTTTTTCAGGACTGCACAGAGTCCTGTTCTTTTTCACCAATCCAAGCGTACAACAACATTTGGTTATGTGAATAAGTTCAGAATCCAGAGAATGAAAGAAGCCGTTTGGCTGGTTAACAAAACACTTTAAGATGTTAGTTTAATACAGAAGCTTATCTGGACTGTTACCAACATCATTTACTATCATATATCCGAGGAATTTTCCCTGACTGATAAACCTCAGAGCATGCACCTTTCTTCTTCTTCTTCTGTTTTTTTTAAAGGGATAGACAAGCAAACCCTTCTATAGTTTAGATGCACCCAAGAAAATGTGTCCTGCAGTTAAGTGAGCAAATTAGGATGAATCACGAGTAATAACATCCACACTGACAGAGCTATGCTGCTGCGAGAAGTTGAGAAATGCCGTCCTCAGCGGTAACCACAGGTGTTCCCGTTTCTACAATTCCAGGTTTGAGTTCTTTAACTTTTTTGGTCCTTAATAAACACAAGAAAATTGTACTTTTTCTTGGATATTGAGCTATGATCATTTTAAAAAGAGAAGAGAAATGTTTGTTAGTTATAATAGTTTAACAGTATTAGCATAGTAAGTATCATACATTTGATTCAAGCACAATCAAATGACCTAAGATTATAACCTATGCCAGCGGTCCCCAACCCCTGGGGCATGGACCTGTACCGGTCCGTTTATCGTTTGGTACCGGACCGTGAGAGTTGAGGCTCGGGTGTGAAATTTATGGTTTTCAGGGTTTTTATCATTTATTGTTTTTATCGTTAACTCAGTTTCCCTGGGTCTTTTCCCGTGTGTTATGAATACATTTTCTTTGTTTTTATTTTGTTGTATTTATCCACGACACCTTAAAGGCTAGTCCGTGAAAATATTTTCAGGCATAAACCAGTCCCCAAAACAGGTTGAGGATCGCTGACCTATGCCACTCGCCCTTCAAATGTTAACTGCACTAGACAATTGTGTCTCAAATCAGTGATCACACATCGGTCTTCTGTGGTGTGCAACCTGTTCGTATTTGCTTTGATTAATTACCAGTGCAGCAAAGTGATGGAAAAGTCCCAGGGAATCATTAACAACACGCGAAACGAAAAGTATAAAGCAGAACTCGAAGAAGTCAAACCTACCCCATCAAAAAGAAAAAGCATCCGAAAGGAAGAACGTCAACATTAGCTCTTTTTTGCATACCATCAAACTGCAAACATTAACCATTATATGTACATAACAGAGAGCCGGATTGTCTTGAAGGAATTGAAAAAAAAAAAAAAAACACATTAAAAATCTCATTAAAATCGGGTAATCATGCTTTGCCTCAGGTCTGGGGGGTGGGGGGTTGAGAAAGGAAACGCTTACAAGTTGAATCAGCCTGAGGAAGAATACATCTGCTTTAGCTGCATGCCTTAATGCTCCAGAGTATTATTAATGTGGGGAGGAAATAGATCCCATGTGGGATGTTTTTTTTTTTTTTTAAAAAGGACGTTGCCTCTTCTCATCCTGCATTAGGTCACCACTTGCTCGAGAGCAGAGGCTGCTTCATATTACAATAGAGAGCGCTATCCAGCATTGTATTCACAAACTGAATGCGGCAGGGAGCTAGGGGTCAAAAACGATGTGGGAAAGCAGTCAATGTCAGTGTCATATTGATGCCTGTCTCCCGAGGGAATCCTTACTGCACAAGATGTGAACAGCAACACATCAGCTGATATAACTAATGCTAAAAGGAGGTAAAGTCTGGCTCCAATATCCCTCCTCCCCCTCCTCTAATTCTCTGCACCTGAATACAGTAAAATGCCACCCATCAAGGCTCGTATAAACCACAATGTTAGTGTAATAAAATCTCACTGAAGTCATGTTATTCAATATGGATTTTATTTATGTGGTTTGATCCTCACTGGCCTGTCAAATCAAAATATTATCACCAAACACTGAATTACCCGCTCCCAGACTTTTGCTGGAAAATATACATTAAAAATATTATCTTTCTCTTAGCTGTAAGCAGAGAAAATCTTGAAACTTTTGAACCCAGCTAAGTGAATTTGTTTTTCCACAACTTACATGGAGGTAAGGGTCAAATGCAGTTTAAAGAAAACGAATAAGTAAATAAAACAAACCGAACCGTGATGATAGCACGTTCCACATTAAACTGATTTCCTGCTGCTTGTTCCCTTCTTAGGGTATTCCTTGAACTGCATGCTTCAAGCCTTCCTATTTTCTTTGGCCTCCTACAGGTCATGGGCATGAATACAAATAATGGGCACCATATGTTTTCTTTTCTTTTCTTTTTTTTTTTGTTGAAATTTGAGCTATTTTAGTTTTTCAGTGCCACGTGTATCCTTGCCCTGATAGGTTAAATACTTTAACACTCACCAGAACCTCTCTATTTAGGATTCGGCTGTGTCTGCTACATATAACGCTGATATGTTAATTTTAATCAAAGAGAACAAAACAAACGGCTGAGTTTTCTTTTAGGTTGCTCTCTCTCTGTGGGTTACAGAGTTTCTAAGTCTTAGCTGGGGTTTTTTTTTTTTTTACAGGTGTTTTTAATTCAGAAATGTAGACATGGAAGTCTGCAGGCTTCCACGTACATATAATTAACAATGAGAAACGAACTGTGGTTAATGTACATTGCATGTCATGGTTCATGTGAGCAGCTGGATGTGGCTGGTGTTGATCCCTGCCACCTGTAACCACCTTGGGTGCGGGCCTACCATCCTTTCACCTGGGCAGCACACCTGCAGTTAGTCCTGGGCAATCAATGGAGGATATTTATGGCCAGCTTCACTGCCGCCTTGCCGCCAGTTTGTCAACCCACCTCAAGATCCAAGTTACGCTTACCTTGTTGTCTTTTCTCCTAGTTCAACTCGCCCGCTATACCACGGCATCATCACTTTGGTTCACCTGCTAGACTCTGTACGCAAACCCATGCAGGATTCCCAGTCACACACCTCGGAGTGTCATCAACCACGCCACTTGCCTGCCCTCCTGCCACCCACTCTGACCTCTGCCTTCCCCCTTTGAGCCTCAGCCTCCTCCTGCCCAAGTAAACCACTCCATTCCAGCAAGGACTACAGCTCCAGGACCAACCCATGCACCCACTAACTCCTTTCCTCTCCCTCTCGTATGCTCCACGAGCACCGCATCAGTATCCGTTTAAGTAACATGCCTCCGGCTGCTGCGCTGGGATCACCTACCCCATACTGTATTGTGTGTTAAGCCAAGGTTCTAGGTTTATTCCTCCCCCACACTAGCATTCCCCGACCAAGTTCCTAGGTTTGTCTCTCGTTTTTCTTGTTCTTTTGTAAATAAAGTCAATACTTTAGTTCAACTGTCCTGCCTCCTTACTTCGACCCACACTTGGGTCCAGTTTTGTACAGGCTTCCGGCCCCCTTGAATTGGCATGTTGCACTTTTCTTTGTGTATTGAAATGTTATCAAAAGTACATAGCAGATATAAGAAATAAATGTTGTGGCACCCTTGACTCATAGTCAGCACCAACTTTGACACCAACATGATAGCTGTAAAGTAAGCAAGTCAGTTATTAGTTCATTTGGGATCTTTTTATTCTGAAGAAGTTGACCCAAAAAAGGCACGATCTTTCAAACTATTAGCATGCAAGTACTGTTTTTGATATAGTGCCATGCACACTGTCTGGAAAGCTATGACAGGAAAACTGGTATTGTGTAGTAGTATTGTGACTGTCACCGCTGCCGATAGTTATCAAATAAGGCCTGGTTGTCTTTGTGTCTTTGTCTTTGCGTCATTCAAAGACAACCATGCCCCTAATAATGCATTACTTAAAGCTTAATAATATTGAAACACATGAATCATGTAAAAGTAAAAATCTCCTAATTAAGAAATCCAACTGTAGCTTTTATAACTTGTGTTGTAAAACTGTGCATTTTAACTGAGGCCAATATGAAAGTTCCTAAGAGCTGCATTCTTTTAATGGTCACTTTATGTTATACTAGTTTCCGGTCACACCAAATATAGCGAATTCATTTTGTAAATTATGGTTTTCAGAATTCCAGGATCCATCACAATTCTTTTTAGCAAGTGTGTTGTATGGTATCAGCTATCCAATGATGAAGATGCCTGCTTTAAAAAAAGTAAGAGGCCAATGGCAAAAATGTTCTTCATGCTTCAACTAATAGCACGTGACCACTAATAACATGACAGTAACTTATCCACCATTCTGAATATGTGACCATCATGCTGATGTTTTTGGTGCAGCATCTTTATTTTGACTGATTTCACCTAGAAAGAACCTACCACCTCCAGGGTCTGCCGTATGTGGCAGATAACTCTGTCGAAGTCCAGACCTCGAGGGTCGGTGTCTTGCAAGTTTTAGACGTGTCCTTGATCCAACACAGCTGATTTAAATGGCTAAATTACCTCCTCAACATGTTTTGAAGTTCTCCAGAAGCCTGGTAATGAACTAATCCTTTCATTCAGGTGTGTTGACCCAGGGTGAGATATAGAACCTGCAGGGCACCGGCCCCCGAGGCCTGGAGTTCGACACCCCTGCTCTAAGCTAATGTGCACGTGAAGTCACATGAGAAACCTCAAAGTCTTTGTAAGTGGCCCTGTAGAAACTACAAGTTTTGTTCCTTTGGCATTTCCTTTGTCTTTTAATCCTAGCATGTTTAAAATACAAGTTAAGTGCATATCTACACCTAAGTCCAAATAATATCTGCGTCATCATTCATGTTGTGTGCCGCGTTTAGAACACGTCAGTCAGAAGTGCCTTCATTTCTGAGGTCTTTGAGCTCCAGCTTCTGAAAAATCTTATCCTCTTGCTGCCTTTTGGTGCTTGACAACTGACATTAATTACAGTACTTGCACTTCCTTTTAATTATGCCCAATTATGTGACATATGTAATAATGGTGCAGACACGCCAAACAACAAATGCTGAGATGATAGGTAGATTGATAGTTGGATGGATCGGCAGAACATCTTTTTGTGCCTGGCCCAAAATTAACACAGTAATTACAGCACTTTTATAGCTCACTCAAGGAAGGCTAACTTGGACATCTCTACCATTACCTTCCACTGAGAAGGGAAAAAAACCACCCATAAATCAACCAAACCATCTACAGTGGAGTATCACACACAAGGCCGCTGTAAACTCTAGAGACATTAAGAAGGATGTGGGGACCTAAAAGTGTAGAATTTATGAGCATGAATTTATATTCTCATTGCTGCAGTGGGCCTACTTTGAAAGGATGATTGATTCCTCCTCCTCATTACGGAGCTATTCAAACCCTACTATGGATTTTTTTCTTCCTCATAATGATGCAAATGGGGAAAGATAAACAAAACAAAAACAGATCTGATAGGGCTGGAAATGAGTTGTGCTGACATAAAATTGCAGGCTTATTCATGTAAAGACAGAGGATTTTGTTTTTCTACGGCTGACTTAGTGTCACTAAAATAACCATATGTGTTTTCCCTAACTATTCATGTATGTATGATCAAAGCTAAAGAGCAAAGAAAATGTTTCATCGAGGGTTCGCACGACACTGGAATAGCAATTCTGGTGGTTTCTTTCAAAGTTTCCTAGTGGGAAACGAGACAAAGCACAATTAGGAGAAAGCATCACACAAAATCAACAACTGGCCGTTTTGAAAGTAAACACTTTCTGCTACATCGAGTTCAGGAACTCAACAACATGAAAAGCTAACTTCAAAGGTAAAAAGCCCCCTCCCCCTTTTTTCTTTTCCATGAATCATCATTTGTAGAATAATGCTTCTAACCTTAATACCCCAGCAGAGTGGAATAGCACTTACATGTAACCATAAATTCTCAAAACACCCACAGTGATTTCTTAATGGTACATAAGCATAAAAAAATCATTGTGGAACTATTAAGTATGGGCTCTTTTGACAGAAAGGGAAGTTATGAACTAACTGGAGAAATTATGTCACTTGAAAGCTTTGATTGCCCCTCTCTGAAAATGTACTTGAGAGTCGTTCTCAATTTAGAGAAAGAACAGGCATTCAATGGCAGAAACAGCTGTGGGAATGATAAGTTAGGTTTGCCTCCAGCTGTAGACGTGGGACTTAATACCTTCTTTCCTCTTGAATCTGCACGCGTTGTATAAATTCATTAGAAAGGCATAAAAATTATAGAAATGTCACATTTCAGAACAAGCTATAGAACAGGATCTATGCTGAGAAAGACTTCTGTGAATAGCTTAAATAATCTTTACCTGTATTCAGACTGCAGGTGTTAGTCTTTTTCTCCCGCGCTCTCTCTTCCTGTCTACTGCTACCTCTCATCTCTCAGCCTTATGTGTTTTGCTTCTTCTCATTCATTTTTAATGAATTGTTTCAGGTGCCGGCACGAGAAGAGCAAATCAAGGGGACAGTTAGCACCGAGAGAAAGGGGGTGACTATTGAGCCGATAAACCAAAGTAATGAAAACAGGAGCTCCAATCTCAATGCTCTCCGCAGGACGTTTGTCTTTTTCTCATAAGCGGTGCGCCAACTCAGTGGCTCTGCCTCTCGTGAGCCATTAGAGTGTCAGGCTTAAGATTGTAAAGGGTGAAACTTGGGCTTTGGGAATATTGTGTGAATTAATTCCCACATTTCTTGTTCACTTCTGTGGTTGCATTGCATCATGTCTGATGAATATTTTGGTTTTGTGGGTGCCTGTGTGTACACTTTGTGGGTGGTTTAAAATTAGCCTATTTGTGAGAGATGAAACACAGAGAAAATTCACCACGAGGCCATTAGCAATGATCGGTGGATGGTATGTGTGTGTGTGAAACTATTCAGCGCGGAACAGCGGGACACATTTGGATGCATGCAGGATATAGCGTGCCATCTTTCACTTTCCTCACACAGAGAGTCCCGTAAACAGGGAAGGCCTAACCTAACACTTCAGCTCTCCAAATAGTGGTTACTGTACAAACAATGTGATTATGTTGACATCATAGCACTTTGGTTATATGACAGACTATTATTGCCCGACCACACTGTCCTCGGACTTGGCCAGGGGTTGGGGACACGCTTACGTAATGGGAGAAGCTGTGTGGGACCAAACTTGGATCCGTAGCTGCTTTGGCAGCAAGGAAAAAATGAATCATTGTGTGCCAGGGTGGCAAAAAGAAACTCAGTGTTTGCTTTGTGTTGGGTAGTTTAAAGCTTGATTGAAAATAATGGACAAATGCTCATTTTGTTCATCTCGCTTCATTTCTGTTACGTTTTAAAATTTAATAGAACAAGTCAATCTTTTGAAAATGTGTTTATTTGCTTTCTTGTTGAAGATAGCAGCCAGTAGACTGTTAGCTTAGCTTAAACGCTGAAAGCAGTTCTCGACAGTCCCAGATAGCAATCGCTGAAATTAAATCGAAATTCCACTTTCAAATTTAATTTCACTGAATAATTTTTAAACTGATGTGAGCGCCTCATCACTTTTGGATTACTCAATTAATATTGAAACAAACATTAAAAAAAGATGTCTGAGTAGCAACAGGACTTCAGCAGCAGTTGAATCATGAGCAAATGAATATATTTTCTTCAAAATAGTGTGAAAAATGTGTTCTGCCTTTATTCATATCAATTTTATTTATATAGCGCCAAATCACAGCAACAGTTGCCTCAAGGCACTTTATATTGTAAGGTAGACCCTAGAATAATGCATACAGAGAAAAACCTAACAATCATATGACCCCCCCCCCCCCCCCCCCCCCCCCCCCCCCCCCCCCCCCCCCCCCCCCCCCCCCCCCACCACCCCACCCCCCCCCCACCCCCCTCCCGCC